>CM057163.1:27506546-27525552 GCA_029962745.1 Echinometra lucunter | reverse complement strand
TTGTACTCTGAACTATTCACATTTACGATTCCATTGTGAAGTTCATTGTTTTTACTTTGTAAAGTGCATCCTATGTATTCTGTTTATTATGTTGGAAATGGAAATTAACGAAATGAAATGAAATGAAATGAAATAAAAGCTTTAAAAAACTAAGGGGAGATCCCCCAGAACCCCCCCCCCCTCCGGGATCGCCGCCTATGGCTATTATTGTGCACGAACATATCGTATATTGCTCTACTTTTATTTGAAATAAAGAAATAATATCATCAACAGGGAATTTAGTATTTTGCAAAAATTGCAATAAGTAAAAATTTGAGCTTAACAGAGATGCAAGGACTGCACATGCAGGCTTGGATACAAGATCCGCAAATGACACTTTATACACAGAATGAACTTTTTGGATAGTTCTGGTGAAAATTAACTTAATCACAGCAAGATTGTATATATACTTACATTTAGTTGTGTACATAAAACTATAGAGGTAACTAGGCAGTTCACAAAGTGAGCTAAAGCCTGATTAAAAATGAAAATATTATGTTGCTTCTTCAGCTCTTTATGAAAAAGAATTGTGAGAAGAATGGCACAATTTGGAACAATCCCTCCTAGAGATAACAAGAGTAAGACATAGTCCCACACATCGACTTCGTGGACATCGGCAATGGTGATTGTCGTGAAGACAGACTCCATGACACTGCTTAAATTCTCTCATGAATATGCAGTGCATTTAGTCTCTTTAATATTCGTGATTACACGTCTAATTAGTATTTTTTTTCTCGTTGATTATTCACACCATAGCTGAGACAGAGTGTATAGCCTAGCTAGTAATAGCAAGCGTATAACCTATATGAAGTGCTCTTCGATCCAGGAGTTCGTGTTAGTAATGACTTTTCAAAATGGCTTCACTACCAGCTCATTCATCTCGAGTTTACCCGTATATTAATACGGTCTTGTCATAGATGAATGGATAGCCCTATATTCACAAGATTGATATATGGTGGTATTTTTTATCGTTACTATTGAAATTTGAAAAAAAAAGGGGGGGGGGGGGAGAACGGGGGGGAGAAACTGACGTCAGAATGATTGCAGGATATGAATTTATGAGAGCAGGAAAAGGGTAGAGATTTATATATGCATGCAAACATACACAAGGCTATAGACCAATTCCACAACGCGAGAGAGGGCAGCAGACTGGTCGCCATACTGCGGTGTGTTTACCTAATTTTAGTCAATAGCGCGTTATGTTCCTTAGTTCGATTTCTTTATGTTTGCAATGAGGAATATCAGGGAAGTTCAGGTAGCAACTGCGCGGTGCTCAGATGCCACAACGATTGGAGAAAGCTTAAAAATTGGAAGCTAACTGAGTGCCAAATTCACTCGCCTTTGACCCATTAAGCCTGTTGTGTGAGAAGCCGTACTCCCTACACATATTTCCTGGCCCTTTACTGACAAAACCAGGAGAAAAATTAATGAAAGTACAAAAAATACATCATGCCTTCATCTGTCAGATATGGTCATTGTCTTACGTAATCCAGACTTTATTTTGTTGATCTAGAATAAAGTTAATCAAATAATATCAGGGCATATCTCATATCTTTCATTGATTTTGTACACAGCCAGTCGCGGTCAGTGCACCATCACACACCGCTGCTATAGCCTTGCCGATAGAGGGCCAAATACATAAACCGGAGATGGAATTGGTCTATAGCTATAATGTGTATCGTCAAGTTCTTTGGCAATTCTTTCTTGCAGGTGAACTGTAATATCTGAGCTCATTGACCTTTGATCTACATACGTGACCTTTAACCCCAAATAACAATGAGATCCCTGTAAAGGGCATCTACCGTCCAAGTTAGGTTACAAATGGGCTTATGGTTCAGAAGTGACCATCCCCAATAATAGAAACTTGCAGGTCAATTTTCACATCTGACATCATTTAACTTTGACCTACATACATGACCTTTGACCCACAATCGGCCAGTGGTTCAAAGCTAATAACCCCAGTAGGAAATTGCAGGTAATTTTTCACATATGACATCATTTGGTCGCAAAGTTAATCAAGTTTCATAAGCGTCACGGACGAATAATGGTAATTATCCCTTAGGGTGCTTTCACACATGATGGACAGTGTGGTACATGTACCACACTGTGGCGCAACACTTTTTTGTGTACAAGCCTATGGGGTATAGGGCGATAAAAAATGTCGCCGAGGCAGGACACACTTTTGTTTGCTGCCTAGATATACAAAAAATGCGCACCAATCAAATTTCTAAAAAATTAGCGCAAAAATTGTTGCCATGAGATTGCTTGCGCAAGTTTTGACAATATGCTCTCTTATTGAGAATTGACGCGTTAATGCGCGTTCATTAGCATATGTGGTGACACAAAGTCCCACCGGTGTGAAGACGAAACAGTGTGGCGCCACAGTGTGGTACCACACTGTCACATCATGTGTGAAAGCACCTTAAGTCTCGTTCCACCTCGTGGCTCAACAAAAACAAGACGCTTCAAACAAAAAGCTACACTGCAAAAAGAGTCATAATTTTCACCACATACTTTATGGAACCGTATTTCAGTCTTCAACAAATATGCACATAAAGCAATTCTAAAAGAGCATTATAATTAATATTCTGTTATAATTACATTTCTTAATTTTCGGTGTGCACTTTCCTGGTTTACATAGGTTTTATGCTTTTACATACATGTTCTTGTACTTGAAAAATATTAATAAACGAAGAATGTGATATAAACACATACACACACACATGCAAAAAAACAACGAAGAATGTGATGTAAACAAACAGACAAAAAAAAAAAAAAAAAAGACCCCACAAAAACCGAATGTGATGTTAAAAATTACTATTACCATTTATTATTATATTATTATAGTATTATTATTATTATTATTTTATTATTATTATTATTATTATTATATTATTATTATTATCATTATCATCATCATCATATTAATCTTTAACGTCATCGTAACTATAATTACTGTTTTTATTTTTTTAAATCATTATTTCTTATTTTCGTTATCAACATTACTACTCATTATTATCAGCATTCAATGTTTTAATTTCCTTTTTCCTTATCAATCATTCATTATTGATTTATTACAATTTGGGGCTTTTTTTTCCTCTACATCTGAAGTGAAGATTTTCATACTTGTTCCAGATTCCACAACCTGATCAGATACCTAGGCAGTAGCAAATATTATGTAATACCCTGTTTTATGATAATGATGATCAAATTTCTCAAGCAGAATTTCTTACAGATAACTTTATGAACACGCTGCGTGAATATTAAATGGAATGGATTCCACAGAATAGTATAAAAAAGGTACCAATTTAACTGTAATTTCCAATTCATATAATCATCTATTATAATTTCAAAAAGATCATGCAACACCAGCATAAATCCATTCGGAAGGGGGGGGGGGTGATCAAAATCTTTTGCTGAAATTTCTAGCGCAAAATCACACATCCACACCCACACCCACAGATCCTCCCTATCCTATCTCTGGGGTTGGATAGCATTTGAAATAAAAATTTTACTACTATAACCGTTGTTAATCAAAATGTCAACAACTGACTGATTGAAATATTATTTCTTCTTTGAAAAGTGGGAAACATACTTATACATGCCCCCTCTCTAAAACTGTGTATTGAGGGAATACATACCCCCCCCCCCCCTTTTATTCCCCTAGGATTTACGCCAAGGCCATGCATCAGATCAGTCATATTATATAAAAGGATATGTACTTATTTGGTCCATATGCTATATAGAGGAGTATATTCTAACTACCATGAACTTAATCAATATAACCAGGGTGCCGTTGCATAAAACTTGCTATTATAGTAACTATGCCATCAATGGTAACTTTCATGGAATACTGGATTTTGACTGGCTGTTGAGCGACGTTACCATGGTAGTTACCATTGATGGCAAAGTTTCTATAATAGCAAGTTTTTATGCAACAGCACCCTGGACTGGTAACTTTCTCAACTAACTTTTCTGAATTATTCTGATGACCGTAACTAGGCAGTAACATCACCTTTCCAGTTTGGTAACATTAAATGCAGCCGTAGACAAAAAATAAAATGCATCAAAATATTTGTGCAAGCATGTCCCTGAGCTTTTACATTTTGTCAATGATAAAATCATATTTACACCTATGTCGGAATTACATAATTGGTAATAAAGTAATGAATAAGCCTCATGCCCTCACCATGCAGAAGAAAGGTTTACATACTACAGTGTACTTTTTCAAGGAAAATAGAAAATTGCAAAATAAACATTTTTTTTTTCTAAACTGTAATAGTTTATGAAACAATATTTGATTTGATTTGATTTGATTTGATTTGATTTGATTTGATTTGATTTATTCAGATTCCACATTACAATGACATTACAACAATATGTGTAAGTATATACAAACACTGCAACATAGAGAATAAATGAATATGGTATACAAAGGTGACAAAATGATAAGTGGTAAATGCTAAAATGCTATAATTTAGATATGGTATAATGAGAGCTAAATAAAATGTCAGAAGTGCTGATAATGGAAGAACGTGCATGGAAGAACTTTATATATGACTCCAATGTTTCTTGCTATGGTTTTGCAAATGTTATCGATGTGAATTCCATGATAATTTATCATCAATAGTAAGACCTAAAAATTTGATAGTAGTTTAACCTCTTTAATAACAGTGCTATCAAACACAATTTGATCAGACAGTGATAGTGAATTACTGAACAACATATGATCTTTGCTAAAATTGTATTCCAATATGTCTAAATAGACATTTTACTTTTTTGCTTTTATAAATTTTTGCGTTCCAGATGCGTTCTTTGCACATCGACATAAAGATAAAACACCTAACATAAATTGACATGAATGCGTGATACACTTCATATTTACTCTGATTTGAGTTCCATCACGGCTTGATAATATATAATCATAAGATGTGCTAAAATCCTGGGCCGGTATTCAATTCAATACTTGGATTAAAAAAAACTTTTACTAAGTATTTTACTTAGCTAAGAAATTTGCTTAATTCATATTCAATTCAATACTTTGAATTTCACTTTAGTAAGCCAACTTTAAGCCAGAATTCTTACTGATAAGCACTGTGATGTCATATTTTGCGCAATTAAATGTGCATTAAAATAAGCTCGAATACGCTTTGATATAATTCTGTGCAGCTCATGATGACTGCGTATAAAACCTATGCCTGCCAATCAAGGCCTCCAAAATAATTGGCTTAAGTCTCCTAGGTAGGTGTCTTAGATTTAGAGTAAAATACTTCGCCAAAATACTGAATTGAATACCAAATTTGCTGAGTATTTTATCTAAGTAAAAAACTAAGAAAAATACTCATATCTGTGACTTAAGTATTGAATTGAATACCGACCCAGGACTGCATTGGGTAACATATTGAACAAAATAGCTTGAACTTGCCCATGTGCACATAGGATATGATTGTAAAGACTTTTGAGGGATCAACCCAGGCCACTTTAAAGAGCCTTGTGAGTCACCTAATAAAATGTACAAACATGACAACTTATTACTTACATAAACATGATTTCTATTGCTTATACACTAAGATATTGACATTGCCCCTGAGATGATTTTTTCAAGTCTGTGTGAATGTACACGAACAAGCATTCACTATATATCTTTGTATTGTAAAACGAAGCACCTATCATCACGTCGTACTAGATAAAACCGGTTCAGTCCAGTTAACGTTGCTCCAGTCTGGTTCAAGGCAGCTCGTGCTATTTTGATGAAGGTTCATTCTGGAATAGGTAAAGCTAAGAACTCAGCTTTGCGTCTCTTGTATTCATCAAGGCGTGTAATGGCATAGCTATATAAAGAGACAGATAAAACAATTAGCAACATAAAAACTGATTTACAATCAATCGTCAAAATTGATTACTAGATTTCCCATGATTGATATGCTTA
Organism: Echinometra lucunter; assembly: GCA_029962745.1. Classification (NCBI taxonomy): domain Eukaryota; kingdom Metazoa; phylum Echinodermata; class Echinoidea; order Camarodonta; family Echinometridae; genus Echinometra; species Echinometra lucunter. The sequence continues at coordinate 27,519,584 of CM057163.1, read as the reverse complement.
CAGTTTGTCATTGCCAAGGTTCATAATTCTGAAAGTTTGTTATTCCGAAGGTTCGTTAATCCGAAAATAAAATAAGGTTCATTAGTTTGTTATTTTCAGACAAACAAACCTTATTTCATTTTCGGATTAACGAACCTTTGGAATAACGCCACAAATGTTCATTTAATGAACCCTTTTTTATTTTCGGACCAAGGAACATCTAGACATACGCAATTCGCCTGTGTCGGAATAACGAACATCACCCATTGATATTTATCTGTAATATAAAATTGATTGTATATTACTACTGATTGTACCAATACGACTGACTGAAATAGATATGATTCATTGTGATGAGATACAATTAATTATAACTCTTCATGTCAATGAGCCCAATTCATAAAATGCCCATACCTTATATTTTGTATTGTTTCTATGTACTTCAAAAGTGCTTTTGGTTATCCTTCCAGCTCTAGCATAAGATAAGACACTGAAGCATTGAAAAAATCTTCCTCTACCAAAATCTATGAACTCCAAATCTAGTTTCATTTTGAGACTCCATAAGCAAAATTCATGCAGGTTTTGTTTGAACTGCATATGAGGGAAGGACAGGAAAAAAAAACAAAACCCACCAAACAACCAATGCACACTGTTTACAAAATCTATTCCCCTTTGAGAGATTGAATTTCACTATGCAGAGAGCCTGAACAAACATTACATAGCACTAGAGTAGAGTATTTGCTTTATGAATAATAAGACTATACATGTATGCAAAAGGGGTCATGTAAACTGTTGTCATATTCACTGCCTAGGGTTTTAAGTCCACACACAAAATCATGCTACATGTACCTTTCATATTTACAACAGCTACAGTGCATACAATCTGCTAAACATACAGTATTTGTTTCCAAGGCTGTGCACATGGCATGCATGAAAATCCCACATTGTCTGATATTTTTTTCCCACCACCTTATAGTAAAACATACAGTTAAAGGAGAATGCAACCCATGCATCAGTGTGCTCATAGTGAATGGAGATGAGAAAGAAGAGTAAACAGTGAAAGTTTGAGCAAAATCAGACAATCTGTTCAAAAGTTATGAATTTTGAAAGTTTCAGTAAATCCCTATTACAGGGATCCTTGAGTTGGCAACTTTGCCAGCATCTGTGATGTCATCGTGGACAACTCTCCATTCATTTTGTGCATAAATCTTCAGAAAATTTGATATTTACGAAATTTCAAGTCGGGAATCAACATAATTCTTTCCCGAAATGCTTGCAGAATTGATGTAGCCCATGTCATACTCAAACAATAATCAAACAAATTTCTAATTTTCTTGAAAATGAAGAAAATGTGAAATTCTGTGTACAAAATGAATGGAGAGTTGTCCACGATGACATCACAGATGCTGGTGGAGTTGCCAACTCAAGGATCCCTATAAGAAGGGTTTACTTAAACTTTCAAAGTTCATAACTCTTGAACAGATTGTCCAATTTTGCTCAAACTTTGACTGTTTACTATTCTTGTTCTTCTTCATTCCCTGGAAGCACACTGATGTCTGGGTTGCATTCTCCTTTAACACATGTAGAGTGTATCTCAATTTACATCGAGTTGTGCAGATAGCATTCATATTATGAGGAATCTACTTCTGGGGCCCGTAACACAAAGGTTTGCAATCAATTGCAATTGATCGTACGATTGATCTTTGCGATTGATTGCATTGACTACTATGTGCAATCAATCGCAAAAATTTTTTGTACAATCAATCGCTAAGCTTTGTGTTACGGGGCCCTGGTGAGGACTAAGTCCAGACTAAACCCAACTCTTGAGGCAGGTCGAGAAGTCTGCACTAAGTGCGGATGAACGAGGTCAGACTGCATTGGATTAGAATTTTAGCAAAGATCATACCACAAGAAGATTGTATATCACTTTACAAGGTCTACATACAACTTTGAAATTATCAGTCATCATTTGAAAAATTTGATTTTCAATAATTTTCCATTTTGCGTTCCGGACGCGTTCACTCACAGAACGACACAAAGATAGATGCATAATACAAACCGCGTTCATATTAGTGGTGGGTCAAGATTAAGTCTGGAGTTACTCCTCTTCTCTACCCCAATATGAAAATGATGTTAGATACATATCTCAAAGAAATGAAAGAATTGAAAAAAAAGTGTAATTCATGTCTTCTTCAGTGAGTAAACAACTACATGAAACCCCTTCAAGGTATTCTCATCAGGGATTGTTGACAAAATGAAAGAATTTGATTAAATGGAATTACTTACTCCATGAAATCAAAGTCGATAGTAGAATGATATGCCTGCACAATGGCCCATACACCCCAGAACATATGCGCAGCCTAAAAGAAAACAAACAAAAAATGCTGAGAATTATTTGACTGTCCAATCTATCATCATTAATTCAATCTAGATAACATGGTTTATTTGAAATTCATTTCTGTAATTAGTAACATAAGAAGAATAATAAGCAAATAATCACTGTTGGTGAAGGTGATGGTCAAACTATTACTTCCGAGGCGATCTTCATGTAGCTATCTTTCCGAAGTGAAGCTGAGGAAAGATAGCGTGTACATCTAGATCGCCGAGGAAGTGATAGTTTGTCTCATTGCCTGAAACCAAAAGGTGATTATTTGCTTTATATTACACATCTGAAACCATTTAACTTTAAATAAAGAACATAATATTTTCTCTTCTATGAGAAAAGAATTTGGTTAAAAAAAAAACAAAGAACAAGAATGTTTAATTAAAGAAAATAAGTTAACTGCAATCGTCATGCACTTCCTGTTTCAGCACGTATCATGTGACAGTGCACAGTACGCGCATGACTTGCTTGGCCTCAGCTGCTCAACAATTATTAAACTATTGTGACGTCACAAAGAAGCAAAGATGATTTGACAGCAAAAATCACACAGGGTGACGCACTTTATTTCACACGTACCCCCCAAATATTAATAACGCGCTGTGACTCTATGGACTGAAGTGATCAGCGAAACACAAAAACTGCCATCACTGCTTCACTGCAAGGTCACACACTTTTTTTTATCGGATGATGATTGATGGCGAATCTACTCTTTATCACGTGATTCACTTTTGACCAATCCTACAGCAACATTCTCAGTATGTGGAATATAATACACAATAACCTTCAGAATACAATCAGTAATAATAATAATAATGGATATTTATATAGCGCAGACATGCATCCACCAAACAAGGTGTTTTAGGCGTCCACTATTACGCACGCTCAGCTAGGCTACCTCTCAGTCTTTTTGTTATTTTTTTTTCAAATAGCTTACTGTAGTCTATTTGAACAAGCCTTCAAGACAAAGATGTAGACTGGTAAATGGTGATGAGAAAAATGTCTCGAGCAAGCTTTTGAGTAATCTACAGATACACAGTTAGCCACTATTATACACTTTAGTTTATTATCATGTAAGAAATGTAGAATCGTTCTCACCAAAGCAAACTTGTTGACTACAGCATACATTCGTTGCACCTCCCTATCAGTGAGAGCTTTATTCTCTCCTAGCAGTGTATAGCGAGCTGTTAGGTATTCCTTAATCCACTTCAACTGAAATTCTTTACTGGGATACAGGTCATAATTGATTTCATCAATACCTGGGAGAGATGTAGAGGAAGAAAGAGGGAGAGGGAGAGAGGAGAGAGAAAGAAAAGAAGAGGGAGAGTAAGAGTGAGAGAGAGAGAGAAAGAAGAGGGAAGAAGGGGCGGATGGAGGAGAGAGAGAAGAAAGGAGGAGGGGGGGAAGGAGTAGAGGTGAGAGGAGAGAGAGAGAGGAGAGAAAAGAGGTGAGAGTGCAGAGAGGAGAGATGGAGGAGAGAGCAAAGAGGGAGAGTGAGAGTGAGAGAGAGAGAGAAAAGAAGAGGGAGAGTGAGAGTGAGAGAGGAGAGAGAGGAGAAAAGAAGAGGGAGAGTAAGAGAGGGGATGGCAGAAAAAGAAAGAGGGACAGATAAAAGAGGAGAGAGGGAGAATTTAGAGCGGGGGGGGGGGGGGAGGGGATAGGGGGGGGGAGGGGGGATAGGGCGATGGAAAGAGGATCAAATGAATGGGGCAGGGGGTGGGGGATAGAAGAGAGGGAGAGGTGGGATACAGAGGGGAGATGTCGAAAGGAGGGAGAAGAAAGATGTTGAAAGCAGGACAAGAGAAATGGGGAAAGTAGGGTGGAGGAGGGACAAGAAAGGAGAAGGAGAAAGGGAGCATTGATGAAGGAAAGAGAGGAAATAAGAAAGAGGAAGGGGGGAGAAGGGACAAATTTGGTGAGAGACAGAAAGAGATATATGTGACCCGCCGCCTCAAAACCACCAATAAGTCGCCAAAATTCATTTTTCAGTTTTATAGCTCATCTGAAAGTAGAGATTTTCAGCTTTCCAATGATATGTGACTCACCCAAATTGCTCTACAATAACCCCCTCAAAGACGCATAGTATAATTAGTAATCAATAATCTCCATTCAGAGAAAAGAGCCTCTGAACAGCGTTGAAGTTTAGAACAAAAGAGCGCTCAGCGGAAGTTCTCTTCATGCGGCCAAAGCGCAGTGCGGTATTCAATAGTCCATAGCAAACGGTATTAAGGGATTTTCAGATAAGGCTAAAATTTGGCACAACTTAGGATTAGGGCCTATTATTTATTTCGCTAAAATTCAGTTCAATACTTTAATGAATTTTTAACTTAGGCAGGAATGAATGAAGGCGTTATAAAAGCGCTCTAGCACTCCATTAGGCGGTCAATTTGTATCGGCGAAAATAAGGAGTCATTCTAAAATTGCTAAGAAACATATTTCTAGGGTGAATTACAATCCCAAACTTTGGAATATGACAGAATGATAATGAAACTACCAATTTCTATCAAAAACAGAAAATTGATCAATCCAACCAAATTGACATTTTTGGTTGTTTTCTCCGTTGCGTTGCATGCGACTTATTGGTGGTTTTGAGCCGGCGGGTCACGTATTCTTGGTGGGTGATAAGATGAAACTCAAGTATTAATTAATCAATTATTAATTAAGCATTAATCATTAGATCTAAAACAAGTCAACAATAACAATAAATACTGCCCCAAGAGAAATATGACTTGCCTCCCTAATAATGCTTACTGCTTAAGTTCTATTGTTTAAATTTTTAACCTTCTCTCGCCTCGGCTTTATTTTTTCCTCTGTTATTTCCACGAAGTCACACATATTACACAGGAACAAGATGGTCCCTGTATAAAGCCTAGATGGATCCCTGTATAAAGCCTATTGATCCCTGTATAAAGCCTAGATGGATCCCTGTATAAAGCCTAGATGGATCCCTGTATAAAGCCTAGATGGATCCCTGTATAAAGCCTAGATGGATCCCTGTATAAAGCCTAGATGGATCCCTGTATAAAGCCTAGATGGATCCCTGTATAAAGCCTATTGATCCCTGTATAAAGCCTATTGATCCCTGTATAAAGCCTAGATGGATCCCTGTATAAAGCCTATGGGTTCCTGCATAAGCCTATGGATCCCTGTATAAAGCCTATCAATCCCAGTATAAAGCCTATGGATCTCTGTATAAAGCATATGGATCGCTGTATAAAGCCTATTGGTCCCTGTATAAAGCCTATGGGTTCTTGTATAAAGCCTACGGGAGTGACAGAATTCAGTAGTCAACAGGTTAATCAACCACAAACTTTTCAAGTTGCTCGCATATCATAATGTCAATCTGTCATACATGTATATCTTATGTTGTAACCCTGATGGAAGATGTGTGAACCACGAATGATGTTACTTACCGACAAATTCACAGAAATGGTTTCCTATATCAAACGGGAGGTAGTTATACATTGCATACTCGTAGTCTATAAAACATACCGTATCTGAAAAAATGTAAACAAAATAGTAACATTGTAAGCAAGGCCTTGAAAATGCAATTTGGAAATACAGCTGGTGTAAAATATTACATCATACATCTGTACATTATAACATTTTGCTTCTGTTTTAACCCATTCGTGACAAAGGTCCACATTTTGTGGTTTGGCCTAATATCTTTTGATGCAAAGCCCTAAAAATCATACCAAATACATGAGCCGAAAGAGCAAAAGATTCTACACAAACTGTGTCCATTTTGGTTGCGTCAATATTCGTTGTTTGATGCTGAAAATTTTTTAAAGGAAAATAAGCATTAAAATCCTTAAATTGGCAATGTGAAAGAAAGTTTAAAATCATCGTTTTCCCCTGCAAATTGGCAACTTTTGACTTCTCATCATAATTTCTGTCAATTTGTATTCATTTCAGATACATGACATTTTATAAGAAAAATGTAGCAATAAAAATAAAAATGTTGGTGTTGCCAGTTTGAAGAATAAAAGCTGATCAAATTACGCTTCACATAATTCCTGTCACGAATGGGTTAAGGAAAACCAATCTAAGGAACTAGTATGGAAATCACATCTAGCTTTCAAAAGAAACACAATATTTAAGATGCTTTAAAGTGATTACACAATGGTAATTTTTTTTAAAGATATATGATAGAGAATAGAATTCTAAGAAGAATAACATTAGAAATTTGATGATTTTCAGTCGAAATCAATGCATTTTGGATAATTTTCTCATAAAAAGTCAAGAGTTGACCAAAAAATTTGAGTATGAGGTATGACGTAAAAGTGGGTACCCAGCTTCGTTGCAGTTGTGCTGCGCGCTAGACTGTACAACATGTATTATACCTTGCGCGCATTTTGCTAGAAGTGCGCGACAAGGTACCCACTTTGACGTCATTTTGACGTAAAAGTGGGGTACCCAGTTGAAACGGGGTCACAGCTGAGGAGTCAAAAATATCCTGAAATCTTACCACATTTGGGGGTTTCCTTGGCAACACAACTTTTTAAAAAAACTTTAGGCAGATGATTTTCTGCTAATAAAATCATGCTCTTTTAAATGAGCTAACATTGTTTCAGCATTGGGTACCCCCTTTAAAGGTAATATATATATTATTTTAGTAGGCCCTGAATGACTATATGCCAGATTTATTTGCTTTTAGCTTTTTAGTGCCAAGATACAAGCAAGCAAGCCAAAAAAAACAAAAAACAAAACTTTTTAAAACTTTTTCCTCCTAAAGTAGAATATCAAACAACGACAAAAATATTTTTGATCTCAGGGTCAGCGATTTTAAATCAGACAGTGCTGGCAAATGTGTAAAACCAATGACAGTTCTCTTTATGCAACAAACATGACAAAGTGCCATGGTTGTTGGGCAGGGAGCAGTTGGGGTGCAAGGGCCCTTCCACAGGCTTGTGTAGCTGTCATATCACACTCCTTGCAGATAACCCATTCGTGACAGAGGTCCACATTTTGTGGTTTGGCCTAATATCTTTTGATGCAAAGCCCTAAAAATCATACCAAATACACGAGCAGAAAGAGCAAAAAATTCTACACAAACCTTGCCCATTTTGGTTGCGTCAGTATTCGTTGTTTGATGCTGAAATTTTTTTAAAGGAAAATAAGCATTAAAATCCTTAAATTGGCAATGTGATAGAAAGTTTAAAATCACCATTTTCCCCTGCAAATTGGCAACTTTTTGACTTCCCATCATAATTTTGGTCAATTTATATTCATTTCAGATACATGACGTTTTATAAGAAAAATGTAGCAATAAAATAAAAATGTTGGTGTTGCCAATTTGAAGAATAAAAGCTGATCAAATTAGGCTTTAAATAATTCCTGTCATGAATGGGTTAATGACACTAAAATTCACAAGATAAGATGTATGGAATGCCACATGATCTCATACATGTATCTTGTTTATGCAATGCAAACAATGTTAAAATATAATCAATTTTACATCAATTTTCTCTTTGCTATCAAAATGGTACATAAGCTTTTAGTAGAGGAAAACACTGTAGATGATTGTCCCTATACAACATGTAAATGTTTACATCTGAAGATATATTTATCCTGGTACCAACAATTCAATTTGAGTGCATGTAAATAATCACAGAGGGTACTCACTTTTTTCTTTATTATAGATTATATTTCCTAATAGTAAATCATTATGTGAGAAGACTACAGGGGCATCTAGTCTTGTTAGCACAGACTCCAACTGGTTCACTTCATCTGTCAGCTCAGATCGTGACATAACTTTTTTCCTGAATCTATAAAAATAAATTAGATTACAATAAACAAATTATTAATGACCTTCACAAGAGGACTTACCATTCAATAGTCCTTTTTTTTTTAGCTGTTTCTCTTGCTCTCTCTCCCCTGCAAGCCTCTCTTACTCGCTCTCTCTATCTTCTCATCTCTTCTTTGCCCTTCCTTCCACCACAATCTATCTTTCTTTTTGTTTGTTGTATTTTTATATCCCTATGCCTCTTTCCATTTCTGTACATCTCTCTTGCTCTCTCCCAAGCCCCCCCCCCCCATGTCCTCCATCTCCCTCTAAATTGTATATCAATTTGTATACAGTGGAAACTCTGTATAAAGAGATCCTTGGGACCATCAAAATTACCTTGTTACAGCAGGAATCTTGTTATATCAGGGTTACAAAACAATAGAATGATAAGAGCTGAGATCAGAATATTACCTTGTTATATCAGGAATATTGTCATATGAGATATCGAGTTTGCACTGTATTAAATTTTTCTGCTATATTTCAAGTACCTAAAAATTTTCCATCAGTTTATGTACTTTAAGTGTACCAATAACAGTATCAATTGTGTACAGCTGGAATATTCAAAGGTTACACATAGGTTTGGCAGTCCTTCATAAACTTTTAACTGGATTTTTTTTACAGGCCTGTGAGTGGGGGGTCACAAAAAGAGTGGAAAAAAGCCTGCCAATCTATTGACGCGACACACAGAGATCACATCATTGTACACACATGCATTGTCACTCACTGCAAGTAAGTAACACGGTCACCTCCATAAATCCATCTGGGAAGCCTAATTCTACAGTCAAGAAAGCAGAATTGGCACCATATTTTCTAAGCTCATGGGCCTTAAGTCAAATACTAACTAGATGAATCTTCGACCACGCGTGGTCGAACTTTATGCCTCCGCCATTACCAAATCAGAAATAAATGGCACTTCATGTTGATTAATTTTCATTTATACAATGACATCCTTGACCTTGACCTTTGACCTTGTGACCCCCAAATCTAATGAGAGCACTGCCCTTTCCATATGCATACATGAGTCAAGTTTGTTGAACTGTCAAATGGTTATTGAGTTATCACAAGAACGAACCATTTCTATGTACATAATGACCTCTATGACCTTTGACCTTTGACCTCGAGACCCCAAAATCTAATCAGATCATTGTCCCTCCCATATGCATACCTGTGCCAAGTTTGAGGTTGATCGGTCAAATGGTTGTTGAGTTATGGTGAAAACGAACCATTTTTATGTGTATTATTACCTCCATGACCTTGATACTCCAAAATCTAATCAGATCATTGTCCCTTCCATATGCATACACGAGCCAAGTTTGAAGTTGATCTGTCAAACGGTTCTTAAGTTATCACGAGAACAAAAACGGGACGGACGGACGGATGGACGGACGGACGGACGACCCAAAAACATAATGCCTCCGGCAACCACCTACGGTGGGCGAAGGCATAATAAAATATGATCACCAACAAAGCGTTAAAAATCAAGAAATCAGCGGTTTTGTAGCGATATATTTTACTTATCGCAAGCTCCCAGTGTGATGGCGCTGGCGAAAAACAAAAAAAAATCCCAAACCCCCGTATTTGCCAATGCAGGGACTTCATGTATCGAGTTGAATGCAAGTCCTGACTTGCCTTTATTCGACCGAAATAGGAGCACCAACAGGGGTCGCAACGTAAATGATGAACAACCAATTAAATAACGGAAACAGTGCACAGGAAAAAAGCAGAATTTAAAATCGGGCAGAACAACAAAAAAGCATATTTTTGCTAAAAAGCAGAGATTTCACAGGCCTGTTTTTAGCTGCTCTGTAGCAAGATTACAGTAAAACTTAGATGCTCTGAAGTTTTCATCCTCAAGTTGAATAATAAAGAAATGGAAGGCAAAAATTGCTTTTAATCTCGGGTCAGGATGTGAAGTCATACAGACCTGTCAAACCAAGGAAGAGTTCCATTCATTGTACAAAGTTTACAAAGTGTTGTGATCATTATGCAGGGAGCGGTAGGGATGTAGCACAGAGCAAAATGCAATTGTTTACACTGCGTTCATTTCAAATATTTACTCTAAAATTCCCTGGAAATCATGAATGGAATACAGCATAAAAGGTGGGCAATGCAAAATTCGGTTTAAAGACATTGGTTAACATTGTTATGATTTTAAAAAAATCTTGTTTTGTTACTTGAAAATGGGATAAACATAAGGGTTATAGTGTAAAAATACTGGTCTGAAAGTTTCAAAGTATAATATCCACAGGAAGTATTTTAAATATCAAATATGTGAACCAATGTTTGAAAAATATACGAGGGTCGGTTGCACAGAATAGACATAAGGAGTGCGCATGCGCGTATGACTCACCTTACCGTACTGTGTGTATTGGCGTATCACGCGGCAGGAGGCACATAACGGCATTTTCAAATTCAAGCAAAGTGGTCCTCTTAGTGATTGTCTCGTGAGACGAAGGATAATAAAATCGCCGTTTGCGTCTAACTTAAACTTTTTCATTCCAAATTATGGTTGGCTTCAGGGTTTTTGAGTACAAATAAAAGTACTCATACATATGTTTCATCTTAGTTTAAGAATTTTTTAAATCAGCTACGCACAAAGTTAGCCAATGCCTTTAATCAGTTTTACCTCAATTTCTCTTTTGCTACCACACCTGCACATGAACTTTGAATTCAACCTGGAATCAAACAAACAAAAACAACTCTACATGCACCCATGGAATCCACCTTGGACTTGGGATAGCTGAAGCACATATTCTTTTAGAATACAAGATATGTAAGGCCACATTGTCTCCTTTACTCATAAGTCCATTCAATCTTCATCCGTAGTGTATTCAATCTTGCATAATCTCTTTTTAAAACTAAGAAATATTAGAAACCAAATATTTGAACATCAAAAAGGGACCTCTGATATATAGAGCAAAATACTTTATGATCCTTGGTAACCTTCTGACCCTAACTGATGAAAATTAATTATATCAACTGAAAGTTGATTGGTAGAATCTAACTACATGTATATATGAAACTACTTCATGTTGTTATTGCAAAAAAGCAGATTAAAACTTCATTTTCAGCCCTTTCCATGTTTGTGGTCATCAGAGGACAAATGGACCACTATTGCGATGAAGTTGTTTTCATGTAGGACAAGTCACTCTTTCACACTTGCGAAGTCATGATCCATTTATAAACTTTGGCTGAAAACACAACTTGTATTGAAATTGTATATGAAATCACGTTTTTTGAGCAATTTTTGGCCAGACGTCCAAGTACATGTACAAAATCATTTGTAGCTTTGGAACCACGTGCCCGGGTGTCATGAATTTGGTCTCAAAAGATGTGCAAGATTTGAACGTATTGCTCGAAAAGTCAAGGGGAGTCATAATGCCCCCCCCCCCAGCTCTAATAGGGTTAAGCTTGTGGTAATGAAAGAGTTCATTATCCAATATCACATTAGGCATCTTATCTTTATATCGTCGTGCGAAACAACATGTCCAGAATGCAACATGGAACATTATTGAAAATAAAATTTTTCCAAAAAAAACAACAATGATTGATAATTTCACGCATAGCATGTAGACCTTGTAAATTGTTATACAATCTTCTTGTGGCATGATCTTTGCTAAAATTCTATTCCAATATGTCAAAAAAGACATTTTAATTTTGCATTTTTGTATTTTGCGTTCTGGACGTGTTCTTTCGCACAACAACATAAAGATAAAATGCCGTAACACTCACAATTCTTCTTTCTTGGGATCTTCAAAGTGATCTGGATGAAGAGAGATGAAATGCCTCAGCTTTCCAAATAGCTCAGCCGAGGGCGCTGTTCCTCCACTAGCCTGTATACAATGCATACCTGCCATCTCCTTAGCAACTAACCTAATAGCAAAGAACAAAAACAGTTCTTTGCAATACATGTATCATGGCAACATCTATGTGATGCCCTAGATGGACAAATCAAACTAATTCTTTTTCATGGGGGCAAGCATGAAATATATTATGTCCCCCAAGATTCCTACTTTGATCTCTGTAGAGATAACATGGGAAAAACAAGGCAAACAAAAGGGTTACAGTTTGTTATTCTGAAGGTTCGTTATTCCAAAGGTTCATTATTCCGAAGGTTCATTGTTCCGAAGGTTCATTTATTCCAAAGATTCATTTATTCCACAGATTCATTATTCCAAAGGTTCATTTATTCCAAAGATTCGTATTACGAAGGTTCGTTAATCCGAAAACGAAATAAGGTTTGTTATTTCGAAGGTTCTTTAGTCTGAAAGTGAAATAAGGTTCATTAGTTTGTTAGTTATTTTCGGACTAACCCACCTTACTTCATTTTCGCACTATCAAATCTTTGGAAAAACGAACCTTATTTCATTATCAGATTAACGAACCTTCGGAATAATGAACATCATCCAACAAAAGATGCTGGCCTTTATTTACTTTTTTTTTCTTTTTTCTCCGTTTGTGAGAAAAATGTGGATGCAGCCTCCTCGTGCTTTAGCAGATATTACTACCCATGATCAGCCTTAGTGCAATGTGTGCTCACTGATAGGATTCTTTAGCATTAGAATTGTTATTTCATTTAAAAAATCCCTTTCACATCTGAAAGTGAAATGAATTATAATTCATACATACATTTTAATGTCTTTTGCCTAGCACCAAAATATCAACCTGGTGAATTTGAGACAAATTTTTACTACTGGAAATCATCAGCAATGAATATGACATATAGTATTTTCTTTTCTTTCACAGTCACATCACCAAAATATCAACCTGGTAAATTTGAGACAAATTCTTACTACTGGAAATCATCAGCAATGAATATGACATATGGTATTTTCTTTTCTTTCACAGTCACATCACTAAGGGTCACTAGCAAACCACATAGAAAATTCTA
>CM057163.1:27451546-27504046 GCA_029962745.1 Echinometra lucunter | reverse complement strand
ACCCAGATGTGGAACCTTATGAGGTGTATAGGGAGCGTATTGATCAATATTTCATAGCAAATGACATTAACAATGAAAGGAAGAAGGTTGCTGTCTTGCTATCAGTCATGGGTGCCAAGGAATATGGGTTACTCAAAAGTCTTGTAGTGCCAAGGAGAGTTCCAGAACTTTCACTTGATGAGATTGATGCAGTATTGAAAGAGCACTACAACCCCACACCCCCTGTTATGCTTGAGAGATACAGATTCTACAAAAGAAACCAGGGACATGATGAGACGATTGCAGTGTATCTGGCTGAGCTGAAAAAGATGGCTGAGACGTGTGATTTCAGAGTGTTTCGCAGTGAGGCGTTGAGAGACAGATTCGTTTGTGGTTTAGCGGACCGGAACATTCAGAAGCGTCTACTGTCGGAAGATAACTTGACCATCGACAAGGCTGTCAAATTGGCTCTTAGTATAGAGGCAGCTAGTAAGAACGCTGAAGTGTTACAGCCAGGTGATTCGAAAAGTAGATCCAGCTACGTGAACTATGGGAAGTCTACCAATGATTGCTACTGTTGTGGAAGAAAAGGACATGTAAAGAAACAGTGCAGGTACAAAGACTACACTTGTGAAATTTGTCATCGTAAAGGACACTTGAAACAAGTCTGTAAGGATAAGAGTAGTAGTCTTAAGTCAAAGTCAGGTAGAGAGAAAGAGCAAAAGAAAGAAAAGTCTCACAAACCAAAGTATAAGAGTAGAAGAAAGTCAAGAGTAGGGGTAAGCCATGTAGAGGGTGATCAGGTAGAAACAAGTAGTGTTGGAAGTTCAGAGTCAAACACAAGTGATGACGAAGATGTATATCACATTAGAGTCCATAAGGTAGATAGAAGTGTTTAACCTATCATGGTCAATGTTGAAATAGAAGGTACAAAAATACCGATGGAAGTTGATACAGGCTGTGGTGTTTCTATCATAAGTCAAGCTGTGTTTGAAAAGCATTTCAAGCAGAAAGTACAGGTACAGAAGTGTGGAGTAAAACTCAAGACATTTACAGAAGAGAAAATACCTGTATTGGGTAAATGTGTGGTAGATGTCAACTATCAGGGTCAAAGAAAGAGATTACCATTAATTGTTGTGAAGAATAATGGTCCAACTTTACTGGGTAGAGATTGGTTGTGGACAATTCGTCTGCAGTGGAAAGAAATATTTTCTGTCCACCATGCGTCACAGTGTAGTTCACCACAAGACAGAATAGAGAAGATAGTAGCTAACAGTGATGTCTTTGACAATAATGTTGGGAGAGTTAAAGGGGTTCAAGCCAAATTGAAAGTGAGAAATGATGTAGAGCCAAAGTTCTTTAAACCCAGGCCTATTCCTTTTGCACTCAAAGACAAAGTAGCTGAGGAAATTGATAGGTTAGTGAAAGAAGGGATACTAGAACCAGTGGAGTTTTCAGATTGGGCTGCTCCTGTTGTACCGGTCCAAAAGCCGGATGGTAGAATTAGGCTTTGTGGTGATTACAAAGTTACCATTAATCCACAGTTAGAAGTGAAAGAATACCCCATGCCTAGACCCGAAGAGCTTTTTGCTAGCCTTCAAGGTGGGAAGAAGTTTACAAAGCTTGATTTGAAGAATGCTTATCAACAAGTTGACTTAGAGGAAAAATCAAGACAATATGTTACAATTAACACACATCTAGGATTATTTAGGTATACAAGGTTACCGTTTGGAGTGAGTTCGGCCTCGGCCATATTCCAGGAATGCATGGATAAGATACTACATGGTCTGCAAGGAGTTGGTTGCTACCTGGATGATATCATAGTCACAGGGTCGAATGACCAGGAACATGCCTCCAACCTGGAAAGGGTTTTAAAGAGGCTTAGCCAGTTTGGACTAAGGCTGAAGCAGTCCAAGTGTGTATTTCTTCAGAAGTCGGTGGAGTACCTAGGGCACGTTGTAGATGCAGAGGGGTTACACCCGTCCCCGTCCCGTGTTGAAGCCATTGCATCAGCATGCCCGCCTAGAGATGTCTCTGAAGTACAGTCCTTCATAGGGATTGTCAATTATTATCGAAAGTTCATTCCAAATTTGGCATCTATTTTGGAACCTATAGATGAGCTGAAGAAGAGTAAGCAGATGTTTGTCTGGACAGACAAATGCCAAGAAGCCTTTGACTTGGTTAAGAAGATCCTAAGCTCTAATCAAGTATTGTGTTACTTCGATCCAAGCAAAGAGGTAACTCTCGCAGTGGATGCGTCACCCTACGGGATAGGAGCTGTTATCTCCCATGTGACGGAAGGAGCTGAGGCACCCATTGCCTATGCATCCAGAAAGTTGACTAAGGCCGAGACAAATTATTCTCAACTAGAAAAGGAAGCACTTGCCATTGTCTACGGTGTGAGATTTTTCCATCAGTATCTCTGTGGTAGGAAGTTTACACTTCTGACCGACCACAAACCATTGACCTTTCTCTTGGGACCAAAGAAAGGGATTCCTGTGCTTGCAGCATCACGGTTGCAACGTTGGGCTATTTTGCTCTCAGGATACGTGTACGAAATTAAATATCGTACTTCTAAGCAGAATGCCAATGCTGATTTTCTGTCACGTCTTCCCAGTTCTGGAAAGATTGAGAGCCAGCAGGATGAGTTTGTCGTCAAGTGGACTGAAGAGGCTACTAAGACAAATGAGGCAAAGTTGAAGTCCTTGCCGATTACAGCCGAGAAGATACGACAGGCCTCGGAGAAGGATAAGACCTTGTCAAGAGTTCGGATATTTGTCCTGAATGGATGGCCACGTCGAGACGAGATATCACCAGATTTCGATGCGTGGCTAAGGAAGAAAGATGAGATGACGGTGGAATCAGGTTGTTTGTTGTGGGGAACAAGGGTTATTATCCCAGAATGTCTGCAGCAATACATCTTAGAAGAACTCCACCGAGGTCATCAAGGAATGGTGAAGATGAAGAGTCTTGCTCGGATGCATGTGTATTGGCCAGGTCTTGATCAGGATATTGAACGATTGGTACAATCTTGTGCACCATGCCAAGCCATGCAGACTTTACCATCTGCAGCTCCGGTGAATCCTTGGGCATGGCCCTCACAGCCATGGCACAGAGTACATGTTGACTTTGCTGGACCATTTTTGGATCAGATGTTCTTGTTAGCTGTCGATGCTCACAGTAAATGGCCAGAGGTCATTCCCATGAAATCTACAACAGCTTCAAATACCAGTAGAGTTCTGAGAAGTCTATTTTCACGACATGGTCTTCCCATGGAAGTGGTATCGGATAACGGACCCCAGTTCGTTGCAGAGGAGTTTTCTATCTTCTTGAAGAAGAATGGAATCCAGCACATCAAGTCTGCCGTGAAGCACCCAGCTTCTAATGGGGAAGTGGAACGTTTTGTTCAAACCTTCAAGAAGGCCATGAAGAAAGCAAGATCAGATGAAGGTGATGTGCGTCTGAAGTTGGATAGGTTTTTGTTGTCATACAGAACCACTCCTCATGTGGTTACTCAAGAAACACCAGCCAAGATGCTTATGGGGAGAGAGTTGAGGACACGCCTGAGTCAAGTGAGACCAGATTTAGGCTTGAAGCTACAACAGAAGAGAGCTCCCAAGAAAGATAGAGTGAGGATGTTTGAGGTTGGAGAACAAGTAAGGGTTCTTGATTTTCGGATCAATGCTGATAGGTGGTCTGAAGGTGTGGTGACCAAAGTCCTTGGTCCAGTGACTTATCAGGTTGCGGTTGATAGTTTTCTGTGGAAAAGGCATGTTGATCAGATCAGAAAGATGGTACAGCATGTAGATTCCAGGTTGAGGTTGGAGCCATTCAAACCAACGGTACCAAACACAGATATGCACAGAGATCATATCACAATCACAGACACCTCAACAGACAAAGACTTGCCAAACACACCAAGTACATCACAGAAACATACATCTCAATCACCTCAGAAAATCACTCCAACTCAACAGAACAGTCAGACAGAGCACCAGCCAAACAAAGAACAAATCTTGCGTCGTTCAAAACGTCAAATCACAAAACCAGATCGGTTAAATTTGTAACTTTAAGTGTATATATATATACATTTGTGTCAGGCAAAATCGGTGACATTTTAATTTGTTTAGTTAACCTTTGATATGTTTCATGTTATATTGGAAGTACAGTAAATATGAAGCTTTGATGGTACATTCTAGCTTATTGATTAATAGTGGATGAAAAGTACTTGCACACTAATGAATGATAAGAATAAGTTTTCTACAATTGTTGTTTTTCTTTGAGTAACAGATGACTGCTATTCTCAAACTCTGTATAAAAAAAAAAAAATAAAATAAATAATATCTCAAATCAAGATTTTTATATCTAAACTCACTAGTGACTATTAATAGTTTGTATTTCAAATGTTTGCAATTATCAAAGATATAAGCTGTCAACAATTCTGAAACTTAATACTGAAGTCAAATAGACAGAATGTTTCCGTACAATATCCATCTTTTCAAATTTAAACAGACTTTACATGTAGTTCAGTTGCAGTTTATTTGCTTTAATGCCAGGATGTATTTGTCTGGAATGTCATTTTTTTTTTTCATTATAAGATATTGTTGTATGTAAATAACCTTGCGATGTCCATAAGTTCTGGACTTGTCAGGATTGAAACTGTTTGTACAAAAAAAAAACAAAAACAAAACAAAAAAACAAAAAACAAACATGCACTTATATGCAGAATGCATGGATATGTATTTTTTTTTTTCAAGAGGAAGGAGAGGAGAAGATGTGGTATAGCGCCACCTTGTGAAGTGTGCTAATAAATGTTGAAGTTAAAATGGTACTTCGTTGATCAGTCTCCGTTGTTAACTTGTCGTGTGCCTTGGGAATGATGTGGGGACAAACACCACAACTACTACTACTGCTACTACTACTACTACTACTACTACTACTACTGCTGCTGCTGCTGCTACTACTACTACTACTACTGCTACTACTACTACTACTACTGCTGCTGCTGCTACTACTACTACTACTACTACTACTGCTGCTGCTGCTGCTACTACTACTACTACTACTACTACTACTACTGCTACTACTACTACTACTGCTGCTGCTGCTGCTGCTACTACTACTATTGTGGTTTGTTTAGCACTGGGAGCACCTGCAAAAGACGCCTGGCTAGAATGCTCCCTAGGGAGTGGAGAAGGTGCATACATTGTATGGGGGCAAGCCTGAATCCGATGACCGGGGTAATAGTATTTCTGTAAAGTGCTTACAGACTCTCTTGGACATGTATAAGGTGCTATATAAATCCAAATTATCATCATTATTATCATTATTATTATTATTATGATTATTATTATTACCAATAAATAATAATATTTATTATTATGATTATTATTACCAATAAATAATAATAATAGTTATAATAATAATAATAATAATAATAATCATAATAATAATTACTCAATACTGAAGTTAATAACAATGGTTTCTTGCATACAGCTCATTAACATTCATGCACATTGACAATGATTGCCAAACATTCTGACTACCAACTCCTTGCCCCCTTCCCTCTAAACATTCCCACCTCTACTCTATTTTTCCTCACCTTAACTTTGACATCTTTATCCTTCCATTCAGGTCTGACGATCTTGGCGATGGATACGATACTCTCCTCAGCATTTTCCTCATCAACAAACATATCAAGATGAGGCACATCTGAACTTCCACTGCATTCCATCTTGGAGGATCGATCTTTGAAAACCATTATCAATGCAAAAAGTGAAAAATAATAATAATTACGGGCAATCCCACAAGGAAAGCACAAAATCAGTTAATTTCAGATTTATAGTAAAAACAATCACTTTGATAGTCTTGAATAATCCTGAAATTAAAAGAAGCTGAAAAAAAAGACTACCCCATCTTACTAAGTATTGGTATAATGCATACTTTATATTACATTGCATTTTTTTACGACTTGAAAGCGACGCCATTTTCTGGTATTGAGTTATTGAGATACATGTACATACAGATGCACTACCATAATGTAAGAAAAAAACTGTTAGAATGGAAGAGTTCAAGTGAAAGAATGAGAATATTTGTTTGCAGAGTATTAAATGGTGGGGGGGGGGGGGGGGGCAAAGTACAAAATTAGCAAACAAACCTTAAAAATGTGAGCTAAAAATCTCAGATTTGTGATTCTGTTACCCCAGAATTGCCTTTATACTTCTTACAGTTACTTAGGACTGTGATAATCAAAAAGGTGAAAAACACCCAAAACAAACAAACAAGAAAAGCATACTGTTAGTAAAAATAATATCATTATTACCATACATAACAAATAAAATCTAAATAATGAAGCAAAAATATTGTTTGTAGTCAGTGAATTTCATTTTCAAGAGATAAAACCCTCATGACGATCCAAGTTCTGGGGTTTCGCAAGGCACTATTGCATGAATGTACACATCGCTTATGCAATGCGCTAGCCCCTGATAGCGCCCCGGCACAGAGTACAAGTGAGAATTCAGACGAGTGTGGCTGTATCCTTGTGTCGACGCTGTGGATACAACCACACGCGTGTGGCCGTAAGGTAAAGACACACGCTTGTGGCTGTATACACTGCCCAGTATGAGTGGCCTTAACTTACTGCTGCTACAGTGCTAGTGCTAGTATGATGGGGGGACCATAGTACGTGCACATTTTCATTTTTTAATGAAGGCAATTTTTGATCCATGATTTCTCAATTTTTACCCAAAATTATTCTGATTTAAATGACACCAAAGGCAAAGCAAAGTTTTAGATTTCAAATGGGCGCAAGAAGAACATGTTATTTACGAAGAATTCCCGAGATATCGCGATCGCAAAATTCAATGTCGTATCGCACCGCTATGGACCTGGAAAAGTGTTACAAAAATAACGAGACCTAACTTCGTGCACACCAGTTTTCAAGGTAAGATAATTGCATTACTAGGAAGGCAAAATGCCACTGAATAATTTGATACATTTTACTTACAATTTTGATGACATCGTCTCTCGAAAAGAGGAATTCTAGACCAGTCTTTGGCAAGTTTTTGTCAGAACGAATGCAAAACGCTGCCAAATTTGCCGATTTTTCATTCATAATTTCAAAATTCCTTCTCTAATTTCAAAAGGAAAGCAACTTCCAGGGTAATAGGGGTGCTCTTTCCATTGGTGCTACCAGTTTTTCACAGTCTTTGAGATATGGCCCTGTACGCGAAGTTTGGACCTGCGCGAAGTTAGGTCACTCTGCCATAGATAGGGTCTACTATAGACCGAAGTGTTCTGTCTCTAACAGTCATCGTTAGCCTCGTATTTTGGTAGGGTCAGCACTCCTCCTTTATAGAGACAGAAGCGCCCCGGTGCGTTGTCCATGCAATCTCATTGTCATGAGCAAGACAATGAAAAACTACCTCAAATCATTGATTTTCCCCTTTTTTCATGGATATAAAACATATCATAATACGCTATAGTCTAGAGTATACAGCTTACCGATTTCATGATTGATTCATTTTAACTCTTCATTTTCAGGTAAATCCAGGGTCCTAACGTTAGGTCCTCTCGGTTGAAAATCTTGCAGCAGCCAACCTCTATCTCTGTTTACCTCCACGCTTTTCGCAGGGAGATCAGCGAATCTGCGACTCCTCGCATTTCAATTCAACTGGACGTATTCAAACGATCGACCACGCACGTTTGGGCATACATTTATACGTATGAACGATGATGTTGTTGTTGTTTCGTATTGGTCGATCGTTCGAATATACTGATGAAATGCGAGTCGCAAATTCGCTGATCTCGAGCTCCCTGCGAAAAGCACGGAGGTGAACAGAGATAGAGGTTGGCTGCTGCAAGATTTTCAACCGAGAAGACCTAACGTTAGGACCCTGGATTTACCTGAAAATGGAGAGTTAAAATGAATCAATCATGAAATCGGTAAGCTGTATACTCTATAGCGTATTATGATATGTTTTAACTTTTACATGTTTTATATCCATGAAAAAAGGGGAAAATCTATGATTTGAGGTAGTTTTTCATTGTCTTGCTCATGACAATGAGATTGCATGCACAACGCATTCTGTCTCTATAAAGGAGGAGTCCCGACCCTACCAGAATATGAGGCTAACGACGACTGTTAGAGACAGAACACTTCGGTCTAGGTCTACTACTACTATTACTACTGACAACTGTTAGGTCTAGTCATGCTAACTTGTTATTATACTAGTCTGCTAGCCTAGATCTATTCTAGGTCTAGACTAGACCGAAGTGTTCTGTCTCTAACAGTCGTCGTTAGCCTCGTATTTTGGTAGGGTCGGCACTCCTCCTTTTTAAAACATGTAAAAGGAGGAGTGCCGACCCTACCAAAATACGAGGCTAACGACGACTGTTACAAGAGACAGAACACTTTGGTCTAGGTCTAGACTAATCTACACTGGAATTTTAATGAGATTTTCGGCACAATTACTCTGAGGATTAAAACATGTAAAATGAGGTCAGCCATTAGAGGAATACAGGCCATATCGTGGTTTAGGAAACCACTCGTTCATTTGACGCACGCACTTGTGTACAAAGAGAATGGAGGTGGAAATATTCAAATAGGAAACCAATGCGTGTGACTGAATAAAGTGCTGCTGTACAAAGTGAACGGTGGTTTCCTATTTCACGATAATGCCGGAATACCAAAGGAAAGGCGTGTCAATTTCAAGTGAAATATTAGGTGCCCAGATATATAGATTATAGGGCCCCCAATTCATACATGGATCGCCGTGCAACGCTGGGCGCCGGTGCGGCGGTGGGCGGTGGGCCGGTGTCATAGCCGATTTGTTCCGGGTTCCGGAGGAACGAAACGACTTAGTACTATAGTAGTCGATTCGTTCCCCGGAAAAGCGTTGCCAGGTTCAAAATGCTGCATTATCGTACTAGAGAGTCAAAATTATCGGGTTTTTTGGAGAAAATTCTCGTACACATAGCTGACTGTACAGTACATACACTATGCATACGATAAACGGCCCCTTAACTTTAGGAAAACTCATTCTGATTGGCTGCAAATTCAATGTAGGGGCCTACAAGACGCGTAGACGGGTTCATTAACTGTTAGGTATGCAAAGTATGCATGCACTTTGCAGAGCATTTGAGTAGGTTGAAATGACTATGACTATCGCATCGACTGGACGGAGGCGGATTCAATCGACGGGTGAACATTCAGGCGATTGGTTCCAAAGGATCTAATCGCCTGCCCGGAACAAATCGTCTATGACACCGGCCAGTCGGCCGGCGTAGTTCCATGTGAAACACCCGGGCACGCCCACAGCCGGCCCAAGACTGAACAGTGTCTGCAGTGTTTGTCGGTAGGCCCTAGATCTACAGGTAAAAAAAACCCCCACTACTAGTAAATAGCATACCGTAGATCTCATTAACCACTTGCCTTAATTGTCAAGAAAAACCTTAACACGTAACTTTGAAATATATGTTTTACCCTTGGACAATTTCCTTGAAATTTGCAACTCAGTCGATCGTGTCGCGTCGACCGCGTACCGTCGAGCTAGGTTAATTCGACGTTCTGTTCTGTCGAGAGATGGCGCCCCGGAAAATTGATGGATCATCAAAGAAAGTATGAAAAATGTGAAAAAGAAAAACGCTATATAGGTGACGAGTTTCAGTTTGAATGTGAATATTATAAAGAAAAGAGAAAATTGTTGATCAAAAAATACTATTACCAAAATCCATCCTCCTACAAATTCAAAATATTGCTCCAAGCAAAGGGTAAAGAATAATATTGTTTAATTTGAGCCAATTCATACGTTTTATCACCAACAATTTTAATTCATCTTTCCATGTATACTAGTACCTGTATACGGTATATTGTTTTCTTGTCAGTTTTTCTTTTTATTGTTCATATTTTATTGTTGTTGTTGTTGTTGTTATTGACTTAAGCATTTTGATGAAATATGCTATGCTATTTATATATTGCTTCGTTTTATTGATGATTTCATGTACCTTTTTCTTGAAGGTCTGAATAAACTTGAAACTTGAAACTTGCTCACTTTGAAGGCATTTTGAAACGCACATCGTAAACGGACGTGTATCGTTTCAGAGGATATTAAATGCTTCTTTAAAGACATATCGAGGGCAGGTCTCGAGCTTTCTTTCCGAAAGTTTGAAGTTATACTGTATGTGGTATGTAGCCTGATAGAGAAAGATGGAAAGAGGAAATGATTGCATAAAACAAAAAGTAAGATAAGAAAGATGGAAAGAGAAGAAGATAAAAGGAAAGGAATGCAACAAAAGAAAGTACAGAAAGAGGAATAAATGAAAATAAATCGAATAGTAACTTAAAGAAAGATGGAAAGACAGGAAGATAGAAGTAAAAAGAAATAATAACAAACCTATCAAAGAAGATAGAATGATAAAACGAAGAATGACATAAGAAGACATCGAAAATAGGATGAAACAAAGGATAGAAAGAAGAAAGGAAAAAAGATAGGATAACATTTAGGAAGCACATAAAAGATGAGAAAATAGAAGGAAAAACAAATAATAATATAAGGAAGATTGGAAGAGAAACTGATAGAGCAATAAATAAAGCAAAGAATAACATTACAAAAGATTTAAAGAGGGATGGGAAAACAAAGAATAACAAGAGAAAGACAGAAAGAGGAAATGACGGAATAGAACAAGGAATAATATAAGGAATAATAGCAAAGACATGAAGATAGAGGGATAAACAAAGAAAAGCATAAGGAAGGATATAAAAGAAGATAGAACGATAAAACAAAGAATATCATAAGGAAGATAGAAATAGGAAGTGATTGGATCAAAAAGAAAGGATGATTAGGAAGCATAGTAAGATGAGAAAATAGGATAAACAAAGAATAAGAAAACAGAAATGATAGCATAAAAAGAAAGAATAACAAAATGAAGTATAGAAAAGACATAATAGCAGGAAAAACAAAGAATAACATAAGGAAGATTGAAAGAGAAACTGATAGAATTAAAAAGAAAGAAAAAATAAAGAAAGGAAAGAAAGAGGAGATACCCTGATAGCAGAGACTGGTTAGAATAACATCATATTTACGTCTTTTTAAAGTCGTGTGGGACGTCTTATTTACGTATTATATATACGTCTTTAAGACGATATTTTGCACCAGCACAAGACGTATTAATAAGACGTCATATTTTTACGTCAATTTTACATCATATTCGTCAGAAAAAGACGTCTTTATGAAGTCTTTACGACCTAAAGGAAGCTCTCAGACTGTTTAAAATCACGTCATAAAGACGTCAAAGCTGGTTTATATAACGTTTTCTCTTTGTTAATGTTCTAGCCTATTGATCGTCCTATACTAGCCTTATCCTAACATCCTACATCCCAACTACTGATCAATGCTCTGTATCGACATTACTATGGACTGTAGTATAGTACTTGAAAAAAAAGTTAGAAATTACAATTTCATGATGCATTCTGAAATACCCTGCCCATGACATTAACTGAATGGTGTTCAACATGGAAGTGCATTGTTCATGAAATCAGCAGTGCAATCATTTAATGTTAAAATTCAAATGTTATCTTTCTTTTTCCACGAAGTTTAGACATTCATGAATATTCATGATCACGATCAACTATTGCAATCGTAGCACGACGTAAAACCGACATAAAACACAGTTGTGGTATTGAAAAAGCTGTTATAAAGTGGGAAATAATTGACGTAAAAATACGTCTTGTTCTTGTCTTTGATAAAGACGTTAAAAAGTAAATATTTGTTAGTGGGGTCCATTGAAAGGTTGGAGCCGTTTTTTATCTCGAGATAATTCACTGTCTCATTGTGTTTTACACAGGCGTTATAGGATTTTCCTTTCACGGGTCTTGTTACAGTCGGTCTTGCAGTCGGTGCAAATTACATACCCTTTTCGCGATTTAGATTTTCGTGATTTAGGGGGCTTTTTCATTTTTGGGCGTTTTTGACACTCTATTCGCGTTCCGCGCGTTCCACGCCTACCCCTGAAAAAAAATACCCCTTTTCCGCGTTTTTTTTTTTCTCGCGGATGCTGTCCACTCTTCAATGGAAGTGACCCCCCACCCCCGGGCAAAATCCCTTAACTCGTCTGAGTCGGCTGCTGAGCTAGCTGCGACCGAGGGTCCATACAAGCAGAGAGAGAATCTAACTGCACCAAGTCAGCTACTGGAGCTTGCTGCAGCCAGGGGCCCAAACAAGTATAGAGAGAGAGAATCTATAACTCCCGCTTTAACGGCACCACTAACCCGTCTGAGTCGGCTGCTGGAGAGCTGCGACCGGGTGACCATACAAGACAGTATAGAGAGAATCTAACTGCACCACTAAACCCGTCGAGTCGGCTGCTGGAGCTTGCTGCGGCCGGGGGCCCTTACAAGTTCAGGGGCGGCAATCCGTTTTCTTTTTGGGGGAGGGAGGAGACACTGAAACCTAACTGTAGAAGAAGGACGTAGTGATCGAGCATTATGCGGCGTGGGGAAGGGGCGGCTGAGCGTCTTTCAGAAAGAGAGAGAGAGAGAGAGAGAGAGAGAGAGAGGGAGGGATATACCAGCGAGAAGGGGCACTAACAAAGGGTGAGCACACAAACACACATACAATAGGATTATGGCATTTTTTACACTCTTCAAAAAAATTCCGTGTCAGACTTGACCCGGAAAAGAGTCCGTTGGAGCCACACTCCGTTCCGGGTCAAAAAAGACCCGGAAGAAAGTAAAAAATAACCCAGAATAAGGTCAAATGTGATCCAGAAATTAGTCTTCATGACCCTATTCCGGGTCATTGTTTGACCCGGAACGGAGTGTGGCAACAACCGTCTCTTTTCCGGGTTAATCTGACCCGGGATTTTTAAGAGTGTAGGCGTTGCAACACGTTGGTATACCCCTACATGAACACAGCAAGGTAGATAATCTCGACATTTTTGAGAGAAGGTGAACGTGAAAAACTCGAAAGAGGAGGGCCCAGGTAGAATAAAATCGTTTGGAGGTCATCCTAGACGGGCCCTCTCTGTTGACCATGTAGCGAATAAAGGCAGACCTGCAAGCATCAATGCCCAACAAACCCAAGATCAGTATGATCATCAGAAGCAGGGGAGGGGGAGGGGGGGGGGGGGCAGAGAGGGCAGTAGCCCCTCAAACATTCAGGGCTGGAGGGTGGCAAAATCTAAACATGGAAGAAGAGCATATTAAGTACTTAAAAAGTTATAAGAAAAGATACAAAAGAAAATATGAACAATCATAAACAATGTTTATTTAAAAAGAAATATCTATGGCGAAATACATATGAAGAAAAATATGAAGCAATAAAAGTCATGAACTTAGAAATGACCTTATAAACTCCTGCTTGGGTCGGGGCCGCTAGGGAGAGATGAAATATTGACCCCCCCCCCCCATGTATTCACAAAGGAATTGTGAGAAAAGGAAAATTGATTGCCAATCATTTCCCCCCATCCCCGCCCCATACTGTACACACTAAGAAAAAAGAAAAGTTCCATTTTTCTCCCCAAATGCAACACTGGCAATAACTTTTGGGGAGCAATCTTGCACCCTGCATGAAAAAGGTGCAAACTAAGATGCACCCTTTTGTACTTGTCTGCACCCGGAAATACCCGTCTGCACACTTCAAGATGGAACTTTGCACCTTTAAGGGTGCAGAAATTTTTGCATTCAAATGATGCAAATTTGCCCCTTTCCTAATGGGTAGAACTCTCAACTCTGCACCCTTAAGGGTGCAAAATGTAGCTCAGTGCACTCTTGAAGGTGCAAAATGCTTCTTAGGGAGGGTGCAAAGTTGCACCCAGAAAGGAGCTCCCAGTGTTGCATTTGAAGGGTGCACAACAGAATGTTTTTTCTTAGTGTGTATGTTGTCCTGATAGTTCTTATTTGAATGCTAGATGTGCTAAGAAACACGCCTGAAAACGAAACCTAAATCGGGCCGAAATCTAAGGTCAAGCAAACTGGCACGAATTTGAATGACACTGCCGAAGTGAATGACATCTAGACTAATTTGAATACGTCGTCGTTCAAATCTGAATGCCTTTTGTCGAAGTTGAATATTCTGGAGATTAAAATTGAACCGTGAGAATTGTAGGTTTCCAAAATCACTCGAACTTCCCTGAACGATTTTGCGGGTTATTATGACGAAATTGGACGGGAAAACCTATCCCTAAAAAAAAAAAAAATCCTCAATATATAAACATCTGAAGAGAAGTAAAATATACTCTCTTAGCTATATTAATATGTTTTATGATGAATCCAAGTTGTTAAATGTGCTTGGATATGTAGAAAAAGACAATTAACTTAGGTTTCATGGATGTTAAAATCATAACAATTTCATAAAAATTGATATTAATTGCTAGATATTTAAAAAAACATGACGGAGGTAATCCAAGACAATAGTCTAACCATTATGTATCAAAATAAAGTAACAATGGACAAGAGAAGTGATAAGTTAAATAATCTTTATTCAAAACTTTAAATGAGGGTTTAGCTCCTTTTCTAATCAAACTGGGCCTGATGAAAACCTTTATAGTTTTCCTTCCCATTTTCATCACCTCTTCATTCAATTTGGTCAATTTTTAATTCAGTTTCGTCCACAGAAGCTAACTGGCTTCAGATCCTAAGTTCAATTTCGTTAAAATGTCATTCATATTCGTTTTTGTCAATCACGCATGAAAATCATTCATTCCAATTCGTTACTGAAATTTGTCTCTGCCTCCATTAAAGCGAGTAAGGAATGCTTGGATCATTTTTTTTCAAACGATTCATAATTTTGTCATTCCAATTCGTCCAGTGTTACATAGGCATGATAGGGCCTTTAAATGGACTCAAGGTTTTCAGTCCCCTGGACATTTTGCGACAAGGTCTGCAATTTATTCAAAGCAATTGGCATTATTGTGTAAGTCTGAATAACATAATTATACAGATATATTTCTTGGGGTTTTTAATTTTTTTTTTCGTGTTGAAGGTACGGTATTTTCCTCACGGATTAACGACGGAATACCGAGCCAGATTAAACAAAATTTGGATTAAATAAATGTCTAATCTCTTTTGTCGTGTTTTCCTCACGGATTAACATGATTAACGACGAAATATTAGGCTAGAATGAAAAAAAGATTTGGAAGAAAGAGAGAGACAAGGAGAAATATTTGGAAGGAGTGAGATAAAGAAAGGGACCTGGGGAAGGAATGAAAGAGGTTTTTATTTCTTTGCTCCTATTATTTAGCACATAATTTACTTTCTGCTTTCTGCTTTCCCACTCTCCAGTGGAGGCGAATGAAAGAGATAAAGAATATCCTTGCTCCTATTATTTCGCAGATGATCTTATTTAGCTTTTGCTTTCCGTCCAAATAGAGTCATATTAGGGAGGTAAGTAATTCAATTTATTGTTTAGATACGCGTACTTCTAGGCCTGTAGTATATTTTGATGATGAAGAGTTTATATTTTCTCCTGCTCGCTTCGCTCCCTCCTATAATTTTTCCGAAAACATTCTGTTTCTAAACAGGTAACCGAATATGTTTCTTAGATATCATAGCTATTATGTATTTTGATGAATTATAAAGTCTTCTCCTAATATTTAAAAACGGACGTTTCAGACAGCAAACATAGGCCTATTGGGCCAGCGAGGTGCCCCAAACATGCTAAATGGCAGCGAGAGACGATGACCACATACATCTTTAACATACAAAAGTATAATGTATTATGATGAAATAACACTTCTAGGATAACAGAGAGTGGTTTTTTTTTTTCTCTCTCTCTCTCTCGCTCTCTTCGTTTTCTCGCAAATTTTACAAACATCCGATGGCCAAGGATCTAGCAAAAAGCGTCACCTCCAACTTTCAGTGATTTTCATAAAACTTTCCATTAAAGTAATAACGATCTACATATTATGCGACATTATCTGAAAATGATTTTTGTGTGTGTATGGGGGGGGGGGGCTGGTAGATTAGAGTGTAGCATGATTGTTGGAAAATTTGGGGCAACCAGATAAATATTCATTGGAATATTTAGGTCTTTAAAATCCTATTCAAAATGTTCTAGCGACGGCCATGTTGTTTCGAACCCTTGCCGAGCAAACAGTATTTGGCACCACTCATCCCCCAACCAAGAATACAAATCGGCACCCATTCTCCAAGACACGCCGGAATGTTAAGAATGGAAATCGCACTAAGTACAAAATGTCAAAATTCGTATTTTGCTGTTTGTCTAGGTTTTTTTTTTTAAATCTGTTCCCAAGGACCAAATCTTGTCAGTAGATCTGAAAAACGTCTACACCCATTCTCCAAGGCACGCCGGAATGTTAAGAATGGAAATCGCACTAAGTACAAAATGTCAAAATTCGTATTTTGCTGTTTGTCTAGGTTTTTTTTAAAAATCTTTTCCCAAGGACCAAATCTCCTCAGTAGATCTGAAAAACGTCTACACCCATTCTCCAAGGCACGCCGGAATGTTAAGAATGGAAATCGCACTAAGTACAAAATGTCAAAATTCGTATTTTGCTGTTTGTCTAGGTTTTTTTTTTTAATCTGTTCCCAAGGACCAAATCTCGTCAGTAGATCTGAAAAACGTCTACACAAAAAGTAAATCATGATAAAATCGAACAAAAGATCTAAAAACAGAGAAGATGAAGAAGACAGGGATTGTCTGACCTGTTTTTATCTTCTGAGATTTTAGATTGACAACTTTTAAAGTAGCACCCTTAATCCAAAAGAAGAGCTTATTTCCAAAAGGCGCTAAATTTCTTTTTTTTCAAAACCGAACCAGGGTTTTTGCACGTTCAAAAAAAAAAGGGAGGAGGGGGGGGGGGGATTGAAAATATTGAGTTACAATATGTTCAGGTCCAAAGGGCTCTCAATCCACTTGGATTAATTTCGAGTGATATTATATTCAAACCACTTTCCTTCTTCAAAACAACAAACTTTTTCACAAGTATACCAATATTATTTAGACACCTTTCAAATGAGAATGAAAGAAATTAATCTTTTTACGAGCAGCAATTGTTGTCTAAAATTTCTTATATTTCATATTTCTAAAGATATGGGACCTTTTGGAAACAAACTTAAATTTAGCGCCTTATGTATTTTGTTTCCAGTATTATTGGTCATGAATGAAAAATATAAAGAATTCTAGAAAATTTCCGTCTAAGGCAGGATTTTTTTTCATCTCATTTTATAGACATTGATTGTTTGTTTCAATAAAATTCCTCATTGTACTCGAAATCACCCAAAATGAGTTTAGCGCCTTTTAGAAGAATAAAGAGTTCTATCCCAAGCAGTAAAATAAAAAAAAAAAGAAAAGAAAAAAAAAAGGAAGGAATTAATGCCTTTATCAAACTCGTCGTGTCTTGAAGGCTACGTTGAAGAGCGGACAATACCAGCTCATATCTGGGGAATTTCATGAATTGTCTTGTCGGTGATTTTTACTGACAGCTGTTATAAGCTAATGAAATTCTTGCATCTGATTGGTTCAGGGCAAATTTGTCAGTAAAAATCACCGACAAGATACTTCATGAAAATTAACGCTCCCCTGCTCTTACATTATCACCGCGCCGCGCCTAGAGCCTACGAAAAAATATTTCGCTTCCCCGGGGGGGGGGGGGGGGGGGGGGGGGGAGGTTACTCAAATTTGTTTCTTACGGGGGTGTGCCCCTGAAACCTCCATATCCGTACCCACTTTTAAGGGTCATATTGTTAAGAAGAAAGTTAAACATCTTGAATATACTCGAAGGTATCTTGGAACTGAAAAAAAAAGAAATTGGCAAAAATAATATAAATAACCGAGTCACCCATGAATACCCTTAGTGAATCAAACACAACGAAACAACAATAAATAAAATCTTTGCGAAGTGCCTGATCTAGTTTGAAATTTCAGCATGATTATAAAAATGATGGATCATCTCAAGGTTTGATTACTTTTCGGAGGCATCAAAGCCAACTCTAGATCTCTGTTAAAGGTGTAGAGGTATCAACCATCATGGCACTTCTTGCAATGTCCTCGTTTCTTCTTTGCATGGTGTTAGCCACTACACAAGGTACGTGCTATACAGGGTGTTTTATCGCAATAATAATAATGTTGATGATGATAATAATAGTGATAATAATAATGATCATAATAATAATGATAACAATGATAATGATATTAATAAAGATATCCGGCCGAATTCGTCAAAACAGCATTCAATTACACGATCAAGCATAAAAATTCACGTAATTTATAGACCATCGGTTTTCCAGTGTTTCAGTTTTGCGTTCAATTCTTTTTTTAAACATTGAAATTAGTAAAACTATCATTTAAATTAAGTGTTATTTGATTCAATTTGGTAATGAATAACCATCATTCGATTTCGCCAAGCTTAAGAGGGGGAAGAAATTCCTTGCTGATTTGCGGTTTCATTTTCATCTTTAGGCAATCACTTTCGCACTTACGCCATTCAGTTAGCATGATTAGAAAAATGTAAGTGGTCTCTATCTCTTTTTCATTTTTGTTTTATTCTCGTTGATTCTTTATTTCTTTTCTGTCTTTATATATTTGACATTCATATTTCTTTTTTTTAGTATGTCATTATACTTTTATTCATCTGTAGTCTTATTCTTTATCTTTGCATACTATTCAGTATAAAATGTCTGTCAAACATGGTCATGGATTATGAGGTTGTGATCTTTAGTTGCATATTTCTGAGGGGGTTTCTTTCCATATTTTTTCCCCATCTGCTAAATGCTAATGAATCTCACTCTTGTTCTTTCTACATTCATAATTTTCATATAAGCAGAAACACTCATTGACTCGTTACCATAAGATGAAAAACACTGCACAAATATCAAAATTGTATGCCAATATTCTTCCCACGTCATGTCCTGTGCGAATTGGAATGCTGTTTACACGAATTTGAATGTTGTTTACACAGATAATTAAATTTAATGATCTTTCTGCACTTTTGTATTCTAACAAGAGTAAATCGCATACTAAAAAAATCAAATTGAACGATAATATTTGCTTTTTAAATGTTGATCCACATTGTCAGCCAATTTCGCGTGAAATTGAACGAAAATGATTATTGTTGATTCCGATGATAAGTTTACGAAGATGGGAGGGAAAACTTATAATAATGATAATGTTAATGGTAAAGGTAAAGGTAATACTGACAAGAATAACAAGAACAATAATAATAACAATAATGATAATAACAACAACAATAATGAAAATAATAACAATGATAATGATTATTATCACAATAGTATTAATTACCATGATCATAACAAGTGATAGCGAAAATATAGGTTTTCCAGTCCAATTTCGTCAAAATAGCACCCTAATGTTCGATAATATAGGTTTTCCCGCCCATCTTCGTATAAACTTATCATCGGAATCCACGATGTTTTTGTTCAATTTCACGCAAAATTGATTGGCAATGTGGATCAACATTTAAAAAAACCAATATTATCGTTCAATTTGATTTTATAGTATGCGATTTACTCTTGTTAGAATACAAAAGTGCAGAAAGATCATTAAATTTAATTATCTGTGTAAACAACATTCAAATTCGTGTAAACAGCATTCCAATTCGCACAGGACATGACGTGGGAAGAATATTGGCATACAATTTTGATATTTGTGCAGTGTTTTTCATCTTATGGTAACGAGTCAATGAGTGTTTCTGCTTATATGAAAATTATGAATGTAGAAAGAACAAGAATGAGAATGAGAATGTGATTTACTATTGTTAGAATACAAAAGTGCAGAAAGATCATTATCTGTGTAAACAACATTCAAATTCGTGTAAACAGCATTCCAATTCACACCGGATATGACGTGGGAAGAATCTTCTCATACAATTTCATGAATAGGCATACAGTTTTGACATTTGTGCAGTGTTTTTCATGAGTCAATGTGTGTTTCTGCTTAATATATTAAAATTATGAATGTAGAAAGAACAAGATGGAGATTCATTAGGATTTAGCAGATGGGGAAAAAAAGAATTATGAAAAGAAACCCCCTCACAAATGCAAATAAAGATCACATCACCATAATACATGACCATGTTTGACAGGCATTTTATAATGAATTGTACGCAATGATAAAGAATAAGACCGTCACAGAAGAATTAGAGTATAATGGCATATAAACAGAAAAAATAGAAATGTGAATGTCAAATATATAATGACAGAAAAGAAATAAAGAATCAAAGAGAATGAAACATAAAAATGAAAAAGAAATAGAGACCACTTACATTGTTCTAATTGAATGGCGTAAGTGCGAAATTAATTGCCTAAAGATGAAAATAAAACAGCAATTCAGCAAGGAATTTCTTCTTACTCTGGCGAAATTGAATGACGGCTATTCACTACTAAACTGAATCAAAATACATTTAATTTGAATGGTAATTTTACTAATTTCAATGTTTAAAAAAAAAAGAATTGAACGCAAAAAGTGTTAAATTGACACACTGGAAAACCTATGGATTATGAATTGCTTGAATTTGAATGCTTGATCATGAAAATAAATGCTGTTTTTGACGAATTCGGCCGGGAAAACCTATATAATTTAGAACAAATTTGAATGACGATCGGGATCATATTTCAAATAACAAATTACGCTGTTCACTTTGATTTTTTAATTCTGCGATTGCCAAATTTTGTCACACAAAATTGAAATTACATCACTCAAATTAGAAGATCAGGTGAAGAGCATTCAACTTATTCTAAAAGGTAACACGTAGGCGTTTAAATATTCAATTCCGTTTACAAGCGAGCATCTACATGGAATGTACGCAGTCACATTCATCTAAATTACAACTCGTTTCTGTATCCATTTGTCTACGAAAGGAGCGGATCGCTTTATAGAAACTTATCTAACTTCTATTTCACTTTATATGGTTTCGTAGTAAGAGCAACACAGTATTCTTAGCTTTTGAGCATCGCTGAATCATGGCAGCTTGAGTCCGTTATCACATTAAAATCTAAACATGAAACAAGTGTATGATAGATAGCAATATATCAGTAAGCACTTAAAACGTTATAATGAAAGATGCAAAAAAAGAAAAAAAAGAAAAGAAAATATGAACAACCATGAGCAATGTTTATTTGAAAAGAGACATGTATAGGCATACATGTATGACGAAGTGCGGATGTATTGAGTTTGAGTTTGAGTTTATTGACGGACTCATTTATTTCCACATGCTCGATGTATATAGAAAAGACAAACAATATAGCAAAGTAGAGCATATACAGATGGAAATATATAACACACACACACACACACACACACACATATATATATATATATAATTTTCACTTATATATATATATATATATATATATATATATGGGTATACATATATAATCAGTAGTTTGTTACATTATTAACAATTGAACAAATATAACAGTTTGAAAATTATTGAAAACGGAAATTATATGACATGTGAAAACAGCGAGGGGGTTTATTAAAAAGCGGGGCTTGCACTGGTGTGGAGAGATGAAATAATGACCCCATGAATATTCACAAAGGAATATAGTCCTATTATGAGAAAAGGAGAAGTTCATACCGTATGCTGTTCTGATCGTTCTTATTTCAATGCTAGATGTGCTAAGAAGCAAGCCAGAAAACGAAATAGAAAACCTAAATCGGGCCGAAATCAAAAGTTCAAGCAAAATGGCAAGAATATAAATGCCAAATTGAGTGACATTTTGACTAATTTGAATACACTGTCGCTCAAAACTGAATGCAATATAACGAAGCTGAATATTCTGGAGATCAAAATTGAACCGTAAGAAATGCAGGTTCCAAATGACTAGAAGCTTAATGACATATAACGAATTCGATCGCTATTTTGACGAAATTGATTTGGAAAACCTATACTACACGACTACTAAAAATCTGTATAGTATGCTGTAGTAATACTATGATTACTATTTATAAGGTACTTTTTTATAGCGAAACCTAAACTGCTCTGTTACCTCTACAGAGTACCAATTGATATCACAAGAATATTACATTTTGGGGTGACTTAAAGATCTAAACAATGTACAAACATTGTTTGAAATAAGTAATAATAATGAAAACATGCAAACTGAAAAGTACTTCAATATGCTTCTTTTCAGTTCCAGTTTCAGTTTTATTGTTTTCATATTTCACACATTTTCAATATTTGACAATGTTTTGAAAACTTGTAGAAAGTATACAAACAAGCAATATAAGAGGTACAAACAAATAAGGGTAAGTAAGTGAGATATGGTGCACAAAGATCGAACTGGAATAAATGTCCACAATGATGGTGAAGACAAAGTTGATGACAATTGTCGAAGACGATAATGAAATGACGTTGGGAATGATGTCCAAAATAATGTCCACTGTTATGTCGAAATAGGAAGTGGAAGTGTTCTCCATGCACAGGTTGATAATATAATCAGATCAGATGTAAAAATAAACTATAACAACAACAACAACAACAACAAAAATGGATAGATTCTGGATAGAATAGGAATAGTAGTAGTAGTAGTAGTAGTAGTAGTAGTAGTAGTAGTAGAAGTAGAAGCTTAAGCTGGCAGCAGAGAGTATAGCTGGCCCTTTAACCCATTTATTTAATGCAACTTTACAAACTAGTGTTATTCCAGAAGATTTCAAAACAACAAGAATTACTCCTGTACATAAGGGAGGATATTTTGATACTGACAATTATAGACCAATTTCTGTGCTTCCAGTCCTGTCCAAAATACTAGAGAGAGCAATACATGATCAATTGTATAAGTACTTAAATGTAAATGATCTACTTGCAAATTGTCAGTCTGGCTTCAGACCGTCTTATTCCACTGCCACTTGTCTAACTGAGATTACAGACTTTTTGTATGATAAAATGGACCGAAAACATGTTACTGGTGGTATTTTCTTGGACCTACGCAAAGCTTTTGATGTTATTCCTCACAATTTTATACTTGCAAAACTTAAGTACTATGGCACTAGAAATGAATATAACTGGATGGAATCGTATTTAACAGACAGAAGGCAATTTGTAATGATTAACAATTGTCGCAGTGAATTTTTGTAGATGAAATCAGGTGTCCCACAAGGATCTATACTGGGTCAATTGATATTTTGTATTTTTATTAATGACATGTGTAATTTGAAATTGCATGTACATTCTAAAATGTCTCTTTATGCTGATAATACCGTCATTTTTAATCACGGTGAATCAATTAAGGAGGTACAAAAGTATTTGCAAGATGATTTTGATTCAATAAGTAAATGGTTAGACTTAAATAATATGCATTTACACCCGCAAAAAACAAAAGCCATGGTATTTGGTCAAAAGAAAAAGTTGAGGGGTGCTTATTTGTCGGTGAAATTCAGGAACATGCAATTAGAAAGTGTAAAAAAAGATTAAATACTTAGGTGTCATGCTCGATCCGGGCTTGACTTGGTGTGAACATATTACTAATATTGTTTGTAAAATATCTTGGGCAATAGGTTGTATAAGGCGGATTAAGCACTAACTGTCCTATAATTGATATCATGAAGAAGCTGTATTTTTCTGTGATTTTACCTTACATTGATTACTGTAGTACATCATGGGGAAGCAGTGCAAAAATACATTTAGATAAGATACAAAAATTTAAAAAAAAATATACCAGAATGCTTTTGAAAAAAGATTATAATACATCACAAATTTCTTTGTTGCAGTCACTGAGGTGGCTATCAGTAGATCAGCGTATAAAATATCACTATTGTGTTCTTGTATATAAAATAACGAATGATTTAGTTCCAAATTATTAAAAACCTTTAGTATGTAAACGGCCCGTGAAATAAATAAATAAATAGTAGTAGTAGTAGTAGTAGTAGTAGTAGTAAGAGGAGGAGGAGGAGGAGGAGGAGGAGGAGGAGGAGGAGGAGGAGTAGAAGTAGTAATAGTAGTAATAGTAGTAGTAGTAGTAGTAGTAGTAGTAGTAGTAGCCTAGTAGTAGTAGTAGTAGTAGTAGTAGTAGTAGTAGTAGTAATAGTAGTAGCAGCAGCAGCCTAGTAGTAGTAGTAGTAGTAGTAGTAGTAGTAGTAGTAATACGTAGTAATAGTAGTAGTAGTAGTAGTATTAGTAGTAGTAGTAGTAGTGGTAGTAGTAGTAGTAGTAGTAGTAGTAGTAGTAGTAGTAGTAGTAGTGGTAGTAGCAGCCTAGTAGTAGTAGTAGTAGTAGTAGTAGTAGAGGTAGTAGTAGTAGTAGTGGTAGAAGTGGTGGTAGTAGTAGTAGTAGTAGTAGTGGTAGAAGTAGTAGCAGTAGTAGTAGTAGTAGTAGAAGTAGAAGTAGTAGTAGCCTAGTATTTGTATTAGTAGTAGTAGAAGTAGAAGTAGTAGTAGTAGCAGTAGTAGTAGTAGTGGTAGTAGAAGTAGTGGTAGTAGTAGTAGTAGTAGTAGACGACTTTATTGAATAACTTTAGCACAAGATTAAACTGCCACAAGGTCCAGGTTACACTCTGGATAAATTCTGATTTTTTTTTTTTTGTAGGGAACTCCCAGCTTAATCTTTAAAACAATCTTTCATCTAGAGTCTAGAATCTTCCTGAATTACCTTTCCAATTTTGTTAGGGAAAAAATCTGTATTCCTCTGATTGAGTTAAGTTTGAAGTTTTGAAGTTGATCCTTCAAATAGTTTTAGTTATCGCGAGAACGATAACGCGACGGACGGTTGGACGGACGAATGACCCGGAAACAAAATGCCTCTTATCTGGCACCCACCATCGATGGGGGGGGGGGGGGGGGGGGGGGGGGGGGGGGGGGGGGGGGG
Source organism: Echinometra lucunter (assembly GCA_029962745.1). NCBI lineage: Eukaryota > Metazoa > Echinodermata > Echinoidea > Camarodonta > Echinometridae > Echinometra > Echinometra lucunter. The sequence goes on along the minus strand of CM057163.1, from coordinate 27,479,287 downwards.
GGGGGGTGGAAGAAGGCATACAAATGAATGCATGCATGGTTACACCTACACACCTTAAATAAATTGAGTTTTAGGAGTACTGATGGTCTGGGTTATAATTATGAACACTCTGCAAGAAAAAAGAAATATACAAATTTTAAGAGAAGATCATATTTTTAATGTACTGTACATAATTTATAACAATAATCATGATAATAAACTCAATTCAGTGATTGTTGTCGATACGCAAATGATAGATGTATATAGCTGTACTCTTGATCATAAACATGTGCACGTGGCTCTGCTTCCCACTTTCTCCAAAAACAAAAAAACAAAAAACAAAAAACAAAAAAGAATTCAGACCGTATCCTCATACAAAAAAAAAATACAGCGGATACATGTATTTACATAATTTAATGAACAACCTCGGAAAATACTTGCATGTCAAGATATTAGGCTACTAGCCTCTTCTCCAGACTAATTAAAATAAAAGCAATTACCAGGCAAAGTTTAGGGTGTGATTGTGTTTAATGAACGCCGCGGCCAAGAGGCCGATCATCGGGAGATATCGATAACAACATAGTTTACAACTTGCTAAGTAACCACGAACATCATAACTCAATACAATGGCGCTTCAGTTTTGCTTGGTGCAGTTTAATGATGAAATAACAAAAAAAAAAAAAAAAAAAAAAAAATTGTAAATAATCACTGAAAGAACATAGTCTAGCATAAATCAACTGCAATGCAACAAAGTGCAATGTAATGTCATGTAACAATGTTAGAAAACTTTATTACAAACTACTTCAATAATAATAGCATCAGTCGATGATGACCCATGCATGATTACCTATTATGACTTTTGGCCTCAGTCTCTCCACATCGTTTAGGCCAGAATTATTTAAACAAGTTGTTCAAAACAAGCTTAAACAATCTTAATAATGACTAAAAGTCTTCTGGAGTCTAGCCGAGTCGAGTCGAGCCAATTACAAGCGGGTCCAGTCCGAGTCATGATCAAGTCGAGTTGACTAGTAGTCGAGTCACAAGTCGAGCAAGCCCCTAAACATCCGCCATTACGTCGAAACATTTGAAGACCTCCCGAGCACCCGATGAATTTTGTTAGATGCTCCTGGAGGGTATATGCTATGCATGTACAAAAAACAAACAAAAAAACAAAACAAAACAAAACAAAAATAAAAATAGAAAGCTGGATCAGCTTGCGCATAACAAAAGGTAAAATCTGTTCATTATGCATGAAATGATATCGATATTGAATTGTATCGGGGGCTTCGGGAGGACTTGAAATGTTACCAAAGGGACGGGGCCAGAATACGCTTGGACTATAATGACACCGTGTCTTATATGCTAATACGGAGCTTAGACAGGCAACGCGAGTCCCATGACGCGGAATCTTGGCAAAAAAATGTTGTGCGCATGCGCGAGACAGCTCTTTCCAAGCCATATCCTGCGTCGTCTGTTTTTTCACGACGTGCAGTGCAGTTTACCGTCCTCCCCAATTTCAAACCTTTGTTGACCCTTTTTATGACGTAACAATTATGCTGTACCCAAAGACTAATAACATAGACAGAAATAAAGCACCCGCGGATTTTCCTCAGTTGCATATGACACTGCGTCACCATTCAGGCTAAGCGTATTTAAGCGTATGTCAATCTGACTTCCGGGGGGGGGGGGGGCGCGTTTCCGTTTTACACCATTGCCTAGGCATTTTCGCGAAAAAATCCTACAATTACGTGCTCTGGTGAAATAGTCTAATACTGCTTTCACACCAAGGTACGGTCGCTGCGACCGGTCGCTGCGACCGATGAAATCATAATGTGAAAGCATTTCATCGGTCGCTGAGTACGGTCGGTGAGGTACTTCAGCGACCGATCGCGACCGATGCAAGCTAGATGTGAAAGCACATCGTACTCAGCGACCGATCGAAATGCAATGACCCCCATACATGCCTACGCACTATCTCTACTTCCGCTTCCGGCTAGGTCAGCTATACAGCGACCGATCGCTCTGGGCCTGATCAAATTTTGACGGAGGTGTGAAAGCACGTCCGATCGGTCGCTGGGTACGGTCGCAGCGACCGTACCTTGATGTGAAAGCAGTATAAGTCCTCAGCGCACATAGACAACAGGCAAGATATCCACTGCATTATTATGCATGCACATCTGTAAATGTGCGCGAACGAGCTGAGCCCATAGAGTTTTATGGCTGAGCCTGATCTTATCTAAAGGAAAAAACAACAATGAAATACATGAGAGAGAAGAAGCTAGATGGATGGAAGAACAAATAAAAACATAGGACACGGGAGAGGATAGATGAGAGGAAGAATAAAGGAATACATGAAGAAAGAACAGAGAATACAGAATTCACTATTTCTTCGGTGTTTTTTTTTTCTTTTATCTATACCTTTCCCTTTTCTTTATGGACTTAGAACTAGGCCTATATTTCTTTTTGCATTTCTTTGGGCAATCCTCTCGTCAGTTTCTTCGCCTTCAATTCCTTGAAGGCCCCTTTTCCTTCTGTATTTCTTTGCCTTTTCCGGGGCCTTTTCTTTCATCTATTCTCTCTATACACATACACGATCGCCGCGTGCGCCGCTGTAAGTGGAAGGAGACGTCGAGCTGAATCTCTGGCGCTGGCTGAAACGAAACCTAGACTTTGAAACCAGCACGTTTGATGCAATTAATCGAAAAACTGCCTAGGCTACGGTGTAAAACGGAAACGCGCTTCCGGGGGGACATTTGAACGTTCCCGAAGCCCCCGATACCATTCCGATAGCCATAAAAATGGAAAATATCGATTCTTCCTCATGCATTATTATTCCTTTTTGTTTTTGCGCTCTGCGATATTCTCAAATTTTGACTGGACCTTGCCTTATATGGTAAATATTTAAATGAATAGATCAAGACGAAACATGACCTTTTTTCGTCACTTCCGCTACTTAGTTGGCTGTGATGACGTAACCCGCACAGAATGATCATTTTAGGGGGAAAAGTTTGTCGGTGAGTACAACTGTAATTATGCTTGAATTTCTTAAATTCACTTATATTGAAAAGAAATCCGAAGATTGTGAGTGATCTACTTGTATTTATCTAAATTTTGAGAAGTTGCAAAGGAGTTTTGATGAATAAATTTTGGGGCAATCTACTCTCAAACTTTCAATACATTTTTCATCGTCGTGAGCTTTATTTTCGGCTTGATTGCCACTAGATCCTAGAACCCTCTTGGTCTTGACTGCTTGCCCGGAGTGTCGGGCGGGACGTCATGAGGAAATTCGTGCAGTGCTCATGGATCTTCCGAGTTCTTTTGTTGAATTATCCCCCCCCCCCCCCCCCCCCCCCCCCCCCCCCCCCAATCAATCAGCATGATCAATAACAATATTTCCTATTCACTGCTATTAGATGAAGAAATTTGGCTATTGGTTTGAAATATTATTTGGACCTGGTTGAAAAGTTACAGTGAGTTATGTAGCTATAGGATAGCTATCGTGATTTTATTCTGATATTACACGATAGCTATAGATTGCTGCCATAGGCCCCTGTGTAGACCGATGTCAACTTGAAAATATTATGCCTCCAAATCACACTTTCTCGTGCCCGGTTAACCCTGCAAACTACCTTCCAAGTTCGCCAGTGGACCAGTCGATCAAACTGTGATATCAGAACCTGAAATTTATTTTTCAAACTCAAAATATCGACTTTTGATTGATACGGGATCCTACCTTCTTGTTGATTTCGCCGCTTGATTAATTTCCATTTCAATAGCGCGACCCACATCTGTGGCGCGACCTCCGGCTCCGACATCTACACCCGCTGGTCTCGGCCACAGGCGCTAGGCGAAGCAGCGTTGCAGTCTCGCATGTGTCGGCGAACGCAGAGTGCGTGCGAGAGTGCAACGTTGCTTCGCCTATAGCGCCTGTGTCAGAGACCAGTGGGTGTAGATGTCGGAGGTTGCGCTATTGACATGAGAAAGTGTGATTTGGAGGCATAATATTTTCAAGTTGACATCGGTCTACACAGGGACCTATGGCAGCAATCTATAGCTATCGTGTAATATCAGAATAAAATCACGATAGCTATCCTATACTATAGCTAGAGTTATGCCTAACGTTAAACTAACGACCGTTAGAAGATGTTGGCAATCAAATCTAAGTCAAGTGAAGTGAGGAAATTGTCTAACGTTAGTTGGCCTGGCTAACTGTTACTGTTAGTGTTACTGGGAGTTAACTTAATTGTTACATTTCAAATTCAAGTTAACATTAGTTGACATCGGAAGACAAGTAGTTAAATCTGATCCCCCTTTTATTTTGACAAATCTGTTATTGTTACTGTTGTTAGACCCGGTCCACTATCTAATTCAGATGTAGGTCTAGACATAGGGCCTAACTTAGATCTAGAGTCTAGTCCAGACCTAACAGTTAGATTTAACGTTAGTTAGTCCTAGCGAAGATCGTTGCTAATCTTTCCTACTAAAGTCTAACATGTTAGTGAGTACTAATACTAAGATTACACAGAAAATCTCGATTACGACTTCGATGTTCAGCGACAGCGGCTATCTTGTGTTCTTCATGCTTGACTTATAAATTTTCTCCTTTTTTCTTATTGCTAGCCTGCTTTCTTTTTTCTTCCTCCCCCCCCCCCCCCCAGTGTAAACTAAGGGTTGAGCACGTAGCATACAGCATAGTGATTGCTGTGAGCGACAACAGCTTGTCTAGATTCTAGCTAGAAATGTAACTTGAACTAATGTTTTTTTTTTTCTTTCTTTCTTTCTTTTCAGGATGGTGCTTTTCTTCTCCAATGAAATAATTTAGATTCTGTGGAGACATGTACAAATCCAGAGAGGAAAAAAGAACTTGCTGAAGTTTGGAGAGGTAGGCTGTATGAATAAATTTGCTGTTTATAAGTCTAGATCTAGGCCTATGCCAATAAATAATAATAACAAAGATGATGATGATAATAATAGGACAGTAAAATAATAGGCCAATATTAGTAGTTGCTCTTGATTGAACTTCGTGCTTTTTGTCAAAGCAAATTCTTTCAAGTATACGGACTGGATCCTGTTTTCCGGAATACTAATAAAAAGTAAAAATAAAGATAGTAATGATAATGATAAAAATAATGGACAGTCTGTAAAGCAATCTAGCAAAAAGAAAAAAAAATCTTTTTTTTATTTCCCAGGCACAAATATAGAAGAGATAAGACAATCCTCATGAATGACCTGTGTCAAGTTCAATGTATTATCAGATACAATTCACTTGAAGGTTTTTAAGGATGTAATTCTCAACATCACTGATAGATTATGCTGTGGAGGAGCTACTGTACTATAGTTGAGAAGGCCCTTCCAGAAGACAAGTTTGTGGACAGATACATTCATTGAGTCCAATCGTGTATATAACTTTATTTTGCTATAATCAATACATGTTTATGAATCTGTATCTTACATATCTCACATGTCTTACATATTTGTCAGATTTTGTCCTTTTTCATTTTTTTTTTCATACAACAGATATTCACAAGTTCACACCTCTTCATCTTTATTGTTGATGGCAGCTGGACAAGATCAAACTCTAAGACAGCAAGGATTTCTAACAAGGATCAGAGTGATTGGCACAGATGTTGTTCTTCAGACAAGGAAAGCGAGTGGTGTAGATGACTGGAAAAGATACAAGGAGCAATAGTTCTGAAAGGAAATAATGAAGAAACTAGGCAGATAGCAGGAATTAAGAACCTGAAAAGAGGATTTTTGAAAGAAAATTAACATTTCAGTTTATAAGGCTCTCATGGAAAAGTGATCTATCATGGGAGTATACTGTGTTGCATCTTGAACTGGAAACGAAGTTGTATTGTTTGTTTTGTGTAGTTATGTGTGTATTGTGTTCATGTTTTTTGTTTTTTGTAATTGTGTGTATGTTGTATTTGTGTAAAAATAAAAAACCCTCCAGTATATTTATGCATTTCATTTCTCTCTATACTATAACCATGTGTGCAACGGCTTTTAATAATGTTATGCACATAGTTTTTATTTGTTATGAGTAGTAAAGGTATCAAAATATTTTCACTAAACTGCCGTGGACTTGGAGAACGATGTAAAAGGGAGGATCTGTTTGATTTTTTGAAAAAGAAAGAAGCAAATATTTATTGTCTACAAGACACTCATTTTGTTTTGGAATTATAAGAAGACATATTGAAAGAGTGGGGAGGAAGAGGTTTCTTTTCATATAAATCATCTAATGCAAGAGGAGTTGCAATATTATTTGATCAAAACACACAATTTGTTATAAAAAGAGTGAAGTGTGATAGTGATGGTAATTTTGTAGCCCTTAGTATCCAATGTGGTTTTCTAGATTTTTCATTGATAGCACTTTATGGGCCAAACACTGATTATCCAGAATTTTTTGGACGTATAGAAAATATCTTACTGGATTGGGATGATCCTCACAAAATTATTTGTGGTGATTGGAATTTGGTACAGAGTTTAGAGTTAGATACTTTTAATTATCTTCGACTTAGTAATAGAAAGGCGAGGGATAAGGTCCTTGAGATGAAAAATGATTTTAACTTAGTTGATCCATGGCGTCAACTTCATCCTGATATAAAATCTTTCACCTGGCGACAACCCACCCCATTAAAGCAAAGTAGATTGGATTATTTTTTAATGTCTTCAGATATCTTTTCTTTAGTTAGGAAATGTGAGATTGAATTGGGTTATCGTACTGATCATTCAATGATTAGTGTAGACATTGTGTTAGATAAATGTCATAAGAGATTTAACTATTGGAAGTTTAATAATTCATTTTTGAAAAAGTCTGAATTTGTTGACCTTATCAAGGAAAAGGTAAAAGAAGTTACTTTACAGTACCTTGATATTGACTCTCTGGATGGAAGACAATTTGAGAATGTTAGTAAAAAAGACTATAGATTTTTAATCAATGACCAGTTGTTTTTTGATACACTGTTAATGGAGTTGAGAGCAGTAACAATTTTGTATGCAATTCGTCAGAAAAAGAAGGAAGAAAGTGTAGAAAAGGACCTGGAGTCTGAGATACTCACGTTAGAAAGATTGTTGGAACAGAATACAGATACTAGAGAAAATTTAGAAAAAATTCGAGTATTAAGAGAAGAATTAGAACAATTCAGACGTCAGAAGCTGGAAATGGCAGCAAATAGACTACGGCTTCAATTAATGCAATTTGGGGAAAAACCATCTAAATACTTTTTGAATTTGGAAAAACAAAGGATAACTGAAAAAACATTTGTAAAACTGATTGATGACAATGGTACTGTGTTGCAAGAGCAAGAAGATATTTTGAAAGAAGTTGGATCATAATTATGAACGTTTGTATAAATATCATGCAAATTGTGATGCAGAAGTTATTTTCTCTCGTATAAGGGAAGATCATTTCCAAAGTCTCACAGAAGAAGAGTGTGTTTCTTTAGAAGGAGAAATATCTTACAGAGAAATTGAATATGCAGTAAAGAACATGAAAAATAATAAAGCCCCAGGACAAGATGGATTTACAGTGGAATTTTTCAAATATTTTCTTGAGGAGTTAGGTATTTATATGATGCGTAGTATGAATTTTGCTTACACTTCTGGAAAATTATCTTTCTCACAAAAACTTGGTTTGATAACACTACTTCCTAAAGGTGACAAAGTGAGACATTTTATTAAAAACTGGAGACCAATTTCTTTGTTGAACGTTGTTTATAAAATATTATCGAGCTGTATTGCTAATAGACTTAAAAAAGTATTACCTCGTATTATCCATGGTAATCAAACAGGATTTTTGTCTGGACGATTTATTGGTGAAAATATTAGAATTTTATATGACATAATTGCTTATACTGAAAAGGAAAAGGTTCCTGGTATGATTTTGTTAATTGATTTCGAAAAGGCTTTTGATAGTCTTTCTCATCTCTTTTTGTATAAAACTCTCTCATTTTTTAAATTTGGAAGCTCTTTCATAAAGTGGATAAATTTACTGTATAGTGATGCGTACTCTAGTGTTATGGTTAATGGGCAAATAACATCTAGATTTCGCATAGAAAGGGGCTCTAGGCAAGGTGACCCACTTTCGCCCTACCTGTTTTTGTTATGCGCGGAAATTCTTGGGGTGTTAATTCGAAATTCACACTTGGTCAAAGGAATTTCTGTTAGGTCAAAAGAATTCAAGATCCTTCAGTATGCCGATGATACAGTACTGTTTTTAGATGGCACAGCTGCCAGTTTCCGCAATGTACTTCATATTTTGGAGTCATTTGGAAATTGTAGTGGGCTTAAGATGAATATGGAGAAAACAAATGCAATTTGGATTGGTGCCTTAAAAGGTAGTGAAGATATAAGATTGGAAGGAAGACAAGTGAATTTTGTGCATAATGATTATTTTCGTTACCTTGGTACTGACTTTCATGTTGATATTGATAAAATTCCTGATTATAATTATGACAGAATTTTTGACAAAGTAAAGCGTCAAATGATTTCTTGGATTAAACGGAACATTACAGTTCTTGGAAGAGTTACAGTTGCTAAATCACTACTGTTACCACAGTTTAATCATTTGTTTATGTCAATCCCAGCTCCTACAGCTAAGTTAATGAAAGCAATAAAAGTAAAGTTCTTTAATTTCATATGGAAGAATAAGCCTGATAAAATTAGTAGGAAACAGGTTGTGGGCACTTATGAAGAAGGGGGTCTTAAGATGCTAGATGTCGAGTTTTTTAGTATGTCATTAAAGCTCACTTGGATTCGAAGATTGGTCTTAGGTACATGTAATGATGTTAATCATTTAATGCAGTCGTTTTTAACAAAACCATTTGTAGTAGGGTTTGGTGATGAATATTTTTTAACATTATCCCATGAAGTTGCCAATCCATTTTGGAAAGATGTATTTTATGCTTTGTCTTTGCTTTGTCACGCAGAAGGAGATGAGTGGTTAACTTATCCATTGTGGAGGAATAGTTCTATCCAAATTGGGCAAAAATCTGTATTTTTTAGATCTTGGTATGAAAAAGGCATCAGATGTATCAATGACTTAATTGATAGTAAGGGGAATTTGTTAACTCGTGAAGAATGTGAACAAAAATTTTTCTTGAAACTGAATTATTTTTCTTACTATTCTATCAGTCAAGCTATAAAGTGTCAGTATAGAATTTATATTGAAAAATGTGAAAAAAATGTAGAAGGTCCATTGATGCCGTCACATATCAAAATACTTGTATATGACATACAAGGATGTCGATACATCTACAAATCTCTTATTGGAAAAACAAAATGTATACCCTCAGTATGTTTAAAATGGGAACGACATTTAGATTACAGCCCTGATATTTCATTTATGCAGAAATGTCATACTATGATATTTCGATTTACTCCGGATATTGTTTTAAGATATTTTCAGTATAAGATAGTAAACAGGATTTTGTTTTTGAATAAGCAACTGTATAAGATGAAAATAGTCAGTAATGAAACCTGTTCGTTTTGTAAAAAAGAGGTGGAAGACATTTTACATTTCTTTTACGAATGTGAAATCAGTAAATCAATTTGGAAGGAAACAACAAAATGGATAAATGAAGGTTCTTTAGTACAGATAAGGTTTAATTTACGAAATATAATTTTTGGCTTTGAAGAAAAGAGAAATGATGCATTAAATTGCATAGTAATTTTGATCAAACAACAAATGTTCGTATACAAAAGCTTAATAATAAAATTCCTATTTTTAGTATCATAAAGAAAAAGGTTATTCAATATTATGAAGATGAGAGATATATTAATCTTATTTCAGGTACACATAACAAATTTGTTGCTAAATGGCAGTCACTTAAATCTTTGTTTGTTTAAAACTAAAAGAGAGAAATGTAAAGTATTGTATTTCATTTGAGTGTAAAATACATTTTTCTACGTTGTGAAATGTTTATTTAACTCAATAAAATAGCCTATGGAGGGCTAAAAAATTAAAAAAAAAAAAAAAAGATCAAACTCTGCACATATCCCGAAAATATTGTAATAGGTACATTTAGCAAAAAGAGGGACTGTATGAATTAGCCTGCCACATCCCTAGTCACTACCCTCAGATCTATCATATGTTTTAGTCCCTAATTGAGAATAGAGTTTTCTCTCTATGATGAATAGGGGCATTGAAGTGCCCCCCCCCTAATGTTAACGCTGAAGTGCCCGCCAAGCTGATAGATCTTTGATCCTTTTTGAATCTCCACAAATTTTTTGTTGTTTTGTGTGTTTTGTTTGTGTGTTTGTGCTGATTGTATTCCCCCTTTTGTTGTTGTTGTTGAGCTTTTATGGGAAGTTTCTATTTTTCAACATGGCTGTAAGTTTGCTCAGTTGTAACAAATCACCTGTAGGGTATGAATTTGTAAAGAGGTTGTTGATTTCGGTGCATGAAAAAGGCCTTATGTGTATATAAAGAAAAATTAAGATAATCTTTGTTCATGTTTTCATGCCCAATATGCAAAACATTCTTTGCAACTGTGAATTATTGGATGATCATCGTTCCATCCGTTAAATGGAGTTTTGGAATAGTGGATAAATGTGTTGAGTAAAACCCTTTTTTTTTATCAAGAATTGTATGATGTAGCATAGGTCATAATCTTTTAAATTCCCTAGAGTACAATAGAATATCTGTGCATCAGTTTAAAAAATAATGCATTAAAGATAGTAGCTCACTTTTGCAAGTGGAACTCAATCTTGCTGTAAGCCACAGAAAAACAATCCTAAATAAAGTTTTAGATCCCAGTACATTCCCGTTTAGGATCGAATAGGACATATTCAACACAAATTTCTTTTATTTTATCTGTTTTGTAAAGGCGTTTTCCTGACGCTTTGAGAGTACAACCATTCATTTTCACCTATTCTCTGGAGTATTGTTGTAAATTTAGTAACATGATAGTTTTACACAAATATCTGTCATTTAAAATTGAAATTGGCTAGTTTCTCTTCAAATTCTGAAACAGTGTTGTGGAAATGTGGGCTACTACTTCTGAAGATATAAGATTAGAAAATGTAATACTTTCATGTTAATGAATTAGTCACGAAATGTATTTTTGTATGCAAGAATGACATACAAACATGAAGGTAAAAGCAATTATCAATTTGTGAAAGTTATAACATTACCAAAAAGCTTATGTAATTGCACTGGGCATAGATCTGTAATAGATTGCAGACTTGATCAGTTAACATGTAAACATGATAAATTCATCATTGCGATAATGATGCTAATAAACTTAACTTAATCTTTTGAACGTCCAGTAATCCACTTATATTGTTGTTTCATGTAAGTAACACGTTTAAATAGTTTAGAAATTGTGATGAAACAAAATAAGAGAGTGACAGAGAAATATAATATCCCAAGAGGAGAGATAACAAGAGAGGTGACGTGAGATCATGGAGATGGTGATAAAGATTTTGATATCAAAAGAATTGAACAAGATAAAGATGTGACTTTGGGGGAAGAGGGAAGGAGAGAGAGAGAGAGAGAGGAGGGGGGGGGGGGGAGAGAGAGAGAGACGAGAGAGGGAAAGGAGAATAGGAGAGAGAGTGAAGAAGCCACTGGGGAAAACATTTGCCAATTATACCTTGTACATATTTGTTTTCTTTTTCTCTTTTTTTTGGGGGGGGGGGGGGCCTTCTTTATTCTTTTACCTGCCTTGCATGGATTTCAAAGTAAAAACAGATAATTCAGCACAACAACTCCTAATGATCAGCTGGTAAAACGACTAATGACTTGGGGGAGGGGGGTCGGAATCGAGATTACCATTTTAATGTCCTTTTTTTTTCTTTAGAAAGCGTAATAATTTTAATGATGCAGAAAAGGTTTTATCATCTTGGTTGAGAGCGCTGGTTATAAACTGATCTAATCTCACATGATATTAGATATAATCAGGGCGTAGCTGAGGGAGGCACAAGGGGGCCATGTCCCCCCCCCCCCCTCCCCCCGTTGACCGGCCAGTGGCGTTACAGCCGGGGGGCAGGGGGGGGGGCACTCTGCCCCCCCCCCCCTGAAGGATTTCAGCGGGAAAATCCACCAAACCACCGGGAAAAAATGAAAAGGAGGGAAAGGAAGAAAAAGGAAGGGAGAAAGGGAAAGGAAGAAAAAGAAAGAAAAAGAAAGAAGAAGAAAGGAAAAGAAAGAAGGAGAAAGGGAAAGAAAGAAGGAGAAAGGGAAAGGAAGAAGGAGAACGGGAAAGAAAGGAGAAAGGGGAGAAAGAAGAAGAGAGAGAGGGAAAAGAGGGAAAGGGGGAAAAAAAGAAGAAAGCAAAGGGAAACAAAAAAAAATGAGGGAAACTTTAGTACCAAACCCGGAGTTTGCCGGTGCTCCACTCCCTGGACAACCGCAGTGGCTTCCCTGTAGACCCCCAGCATGGGCCCTAAGCCAGAACCCTGGGCCACACCCGCTAAAGGCTTCGCAACAAGCAACTCGCGGTGCGGGCTTATCTCCGCATATTCTATTTCTAGACTTAGTTACCAGGAAATTTTCGGCTCTGCCCCCCCCCCCTCCCCCCGATAACAGGCAGAAAATGTATGAGACCGGTAACAGACAACGAACAATTCAAAGAAACGTCAAAGCTTCCGTGCTTCGCGCGGGAGGGGAAAATTACCATCCCTCCACCCTTCCCCTAGCATGCCTAGGGAGTGCGCTTTGCGCTAACGTTTTCCTAAGAGAAAATCCTAGCTACACCACTGATTCTAAACTTAATTACCGGGAAATTTTTGGCTATGCGTATGCCCCCTCCCCCCCCCCCCCTCGATAACAGGCGGAGAGCGTAAGAAGAGCGGGAACTGACAGCGAAAAAACGTCGGAGCTTCCGCGCTTTGTGCGGGAGGGGGGAAACTCTCCCCTCCCTGCACCCTCCCTCCCTCCTAGGGAGTACTACTGTCCTCCTAAAATGAAATCCTCCTACCGACAACTAGCAATGCAGAGAAACGTCGGAGCTTCCGTGCTTCGCACGGGAGGGGGGGGGGGGGGGGAACTCCCCCCTTCCCTGCACCCTCCCCTCTTGGTGTAAATTCCGGGGGGATCTTTCCCCCCCCCCCACCCGGGGGAGAGAGGGGATGGTGTGTACAAATTTCCCGCCATGCAGACACACTTGTTAAAGAAGAAAATATATTTTAATTATTAATCAGTTAGTAAAAATTATGAATATATATATGTCATAAACAATTATCATATTTCAGAATTTCTATTTGAAAATGCTACTGAAAACAAAAAGTGGTTATTTTTGGCTCGCTCGCTCCGCTCGCTCGTCAAAATCTTAGGATTTCCATCCAAAAATGCGATTAAAATCGAGAAAAGTGGTTATTTTTGGCTCGCTTGCATCGCTCTTTCGTCATATTTTGGGATTTTTATTCCAAAATGCGATTCAAAAGCAAAAAAGTGATCATTTTCTGCTCGCTCGCTTCGCTCGCTCGCAAAATAGATATCAAAATGTGTGTGACAGGGAAAAGATCATTAAAAAGTTTTTAATCCCCCACTCCTCAAATTGGATTTACACCGATGAGCATTACCGTCCTCCGAAAAATGCAGTCCTAGCTACGCCAAAAATTCTAGACAAAGACTAGTTACCGGGAAATTTTTAAGCTCTGCCCCCCCCCCCCCCTGATAACAGGTACCTGTTACGCCCCTGTGACCGGCGAACAAACAAAAAAGAGATTAGCATATGCCTCATCTCATATAAGTTACAACTAATATGGACATTTTCATGCACGAATTTTCAAAAATCTCCCTACCCTCCCTTCCTCGCCTTGCCCCCCTCCCCACTCCCCGCTGAAAATTCCTGGCTACGTCAGTAGCATACGTTTGCTGAATTGTGCAGCATATATCCAGTTTACTACCTTATGACCCGCCTTATGATTACTGATACTTAAATACAATGCTGCTGTCCTAATTCCCTTTCTTTCATGCCATCAAGAATTCCGAAGAGTCTATCAAATTCAAATGCAGAAATAAGCCTGATAAGACAGGAATATCTGAGAGGTCAATTCTTCCTCCAAGACTTCGTTTCTCCCTTATATCTCTTCCTGTCTTTGGTTCTCTGATTCTTTCTTTCTCAATCTCCCTCTAGCACACACATCATAAGTCCCGGGAAACTCTGATTATATCTAACATGTCTAATGGAATGGTCAGTTCTTCCAAGGAGTTACCAGCAACTCTTTTCTTCTGAATATTACTTACAAAATTTCTAATAAATTTGGTATGTGATTGTACCTGTGAATCGTCTGAATGAAACGCTATGATGAAACCAGACGTTAACAAACGTCACACTGCTTTTTCATTTGGCATATTAGTTGCATTATAATTAGATAATTGAGGACACTGATTCGCCGATGCTGCTGCGTCGGAATAAATTTATGCATGAATACATTAGCATATATGAATAGATAATGAAGTTGACCTCTACGTAATGCGCATGCTCAACGCTGAACTGCGTGTGCGTTTCTTTTGCGCGGAAATCACATGCGGCCTCGGGGAGCAGCTTCCAAAATGAATTATTCATGGATTCGGGAAGCGTTCAAATCGTGTTCAAATGTCCCCGGACAAAATGGCGGAGATTACGGGGCCTGGCTGTACCTCTATGCTTTACCTTTGTCCGCGCGCGCTTTATCTGATTAACTGCGTCTTCCTAAAATCTAAAGCCACTTTTGCGACACGACGCGAGGAAAGAGGAGAACGCAAGCCACCTAGGAAGATTCAGCAACACAGTACTCGCGTCACCTATCTGTACCCGCTTTCAGACGTACCAACTTATCGTATATTCATACGACGTATGGATAGATCGACGTACTGATATGAAACCTTTCAGACGCAACGCCCTGTTATCCGATAATCGTATGGGAGCATTCAGACGTACCTCGCGCTCAGTCGAACTTTCGTGGGAAGCTCATGAATATGTACGAGTCCCTTCCGCAGTATGAACTTCACGCGGGCTAGCTTCGCACTTGGGGTTTGTGTTGCGCGCGTTGTGCTGGACTCATATAGTAGAGTAGAGGTTGGGCCAAGGGTTGGGCCCTAAGCGCGCGTTGCAATAAGTCCCGCCTACTTATACGACGTGCGGATATGAGAGCATTCAGACGCGAATTTACATGGTATGGATATAGACCAATTTCACAACGCAAGAGGGCAGCAGACTGTTCGACACAGTTCGACATACTGGGGTGGGCGCTCCAACTTTTATAGTACACAAGTGAATAGCGCGTTATGTACATTCGTTCGATTTTTTGTCTATTTTGACCAGTATATGCAGATTTATTTTAATATTTGCAATGAGAAATTATCAGGGAAGTTCAGGTCGCAGCTGTGCGGTGCTCAAATGCCACAAGGATTAGAGAAAGTTTTAAAAATGGAAGCTAACTGAGTGCGAAATTCACTCGCTTTTGACTCATGAAGCCTGTTTGTGTAGAAGCCGTACTCCCTACACAGGTTTCCGTAAGGAATGTGAAGGAATTCGTCGCCAGTGGGTAAAAACATCAACAGAAGGGACTTTTAAGTCAAGAAACATTATCATTATGTACTTTGGCGTAAAATTTAATGAGTGAAAACTTGACTTTGTAAACAGGGTAAGATTTAGGGCTCCCGTTTACTACGGCTTCTATGCTGCAATCGAACTTTTACTGACAAAACTAAGTTGAAAAACCATCGAAATTACAAAAATACATCATACCTTCATCCGTCAGATATGACCATTGTCTTACCTCATCTACCCATGTATCCATGCTTTATTTTATTGATCTAGAATAAAGTAAATGGAACAATATCGGGGTATATCTCATATCTTACATTCATTTTGTACACAGAGCCAATCGCGGTCAGCGCGCTTGCCCACAGCAGCAATGGCGTCGCCGATAGAGGGCCAAATACATAAACCGGCCGTGAAATTGGTCTATAGGATAATCGTACGAAACTAAGCCCAAACCATCGTTTCGATATAAGTCGTATATTGAAACGACGTATCAATATAAGAGCATTCAGACGCTAAAAATAACGTCCTGTATCCATACGTCGTATATTTATACGTAGTATATCGATACGAGAACTCGCTCGTCTGAAAGCGAGGTTACCTCGCTTTCAGACGAGAGAGTTCTGAGGCAAATCTGCGCCTGCTACTAGTACCTTTTCGTCTATACAGATTTGTCCATGAAGTCTAGTCGATTCACAAGTTGAGTCGAGTCAAGAATTAAGGCCTGGGTCGAGTCTCGAGTCGAGTCTTTATAGTTCAAGCTCAAGTCGAGCCTATAGTCGATTCATTACAACACAGGCTATGATTCTTTGTGTTTTATTTATTACAAACTAGGAATAATGATTTCTCTTCTAGGAATTTCTGTAATATTACAAAATACATAAAGAAAACTGGAAGGAATTTCCTTTCAGAAAATTCTTCACTTATATACCGGGTGTCCCAGTAAAGCGGAACGGTGGACTTTCAGTACTTTACCATCAGAAAGTAGATAATCTTTTAACTTCAGCAGGTAAAGCATCTTCTACCAAAGAGAATGACACCAAGATCATTGAATTTGGTGAAGTAATTTTGATGATATGCCCGTTTCTTTAAATACAGTAATTTTCGAATTTCGCATGTTTTTCGCAATAGTGGAGAGCAGAATTGTGTCGTTAATGGCCTTTCATATTGTGTACGGCACGTTTTGTTGCTGACATGCATCAATGGACTTTCCTCAAACATAGTATTATGAAAGGCCATCCCGATACTTGACTCGACTCAACAAAGCTTCTCTCATCAGTCGCCAAAAAATTGAAAATGGCTGTATTTTAAGAAACGGGCATAAAATACAAACTACTTCACCCAATTCAATGATCCTGGTATCATTTTCTTTGGTAGACGATGCTTTACCTGATGTAAAAAGATTATCTACTTTTTGAAGGTACAGTACTGAAAATCCACCGTTCCTTTTTTTCTGGGACACCTGATATAACCACGAAGCCCTTCATATTTTATTTCAGAAATCCGGCTTGCAGGAGAAAGCAGTACTGCATTGGGAGGGCGTGTCGAGGTCTACCACAACGGACAGTGGGGCACTGTATGCACGGACCGCTTTGGAACCATCGATGCTGACGTTGTTTGCAGACAGCTTGGATACCCAGCGGGAGTTCATTCGATAATTGGGAATGGAAGAATATTTGGTCCCGGTGCTGGACCGATTTGGCTAGACGAAGTTCAGTGTTACGGTCGAGAATGGTCTCTCACTCAATGCCGAGCCAATGTCGGCAATAGTGATTGCGAGCACAATCAAGATGTGGGGGTCATTTGCTCAGGTCGGTATTACAGTTAGCAGTAGGCCTAGGTTATTAGTATGTATTAGGGATATATATAACATTAATCCTCATTACCAAGTCATTTGGAGGGACTTGAAGCCGTCGGTCCATTGCTTCCTAACAAGCATACACATGTATGTTTTCTTATAGCAGTCAGGTAAATCAACCAACCATTTATTCATTTTAACCAACAACTGAAAAACTGCAATGCAAATGTGTAAGTTTCTTGAATGTGACTAAAATTTGAACGAGAGAAGAGATTTGATATTTTCAAAACTTTCACATTCAGTTTTGTTTGGTAGTTATAGAAGAATGACATGACAAACCATGTTTTTTTTTAAATATTTCATCATTAAAGTAAACAGAAAGAACGAAATTTGCACTGGCGTAAATCCACTTTGAGGAGGGGGGGGGGGGATGATTGACTTTTTTGCCGATTTTTTTTTCTGTCGAACTCATACTTAAGTAGGTCACCCTCACCCACCCGCATCGGACCCTCTTACACACATTTTAATTTTATTTTGCAAGCGAGCGAAGCGAGCTACCCAAAAAATAACCACTTTCTGGTTTTTAATCGCATTTTCAAATAGAAATTCTAAAATATCATATGACAGATAATATCCCCCCATCCCTCCGGGATTTACGCCAATGGAAGTTTGCATTGCAGATTGTTTCAACTCACTTGTCTTGGAATTGAATGAGTGCATGATTGGACTCTTGTTTTCTGCTTGAATGATCTTTTGAGTACGTATCGATTGATTGACTGACTGATTGGTTGATATTGCTTGGTCTACATGGCTGCATGCTGATATTCTTTTTCTTATATCTAAAAGTGTGCCGGCTGTTACAGCGGGAAATTACCTAAAAGTAGTATCTGAAATCAATGAAGTATTCAAAACCTCGCCCAAGCTTGACATATTAGTGGGATATGTCGAAGCATACATACAAGCAAGATTAATCATTTATGAAATGTTGTAAGCCATAGGAATAAGAAAATTTCTAAAGGCCTCCACACACCGGATCCGACATTCGACAAAACGACACGACATCCGACATCCGACACGATAAACCAATAAAAATTCGTGCACACCACTCACGACATGACCTAAAAAACGTGCCGGTTAGCAAATTGTGTCGTTTCCGAAGATGAGAATGTCGTGATGGAATTCATTTGAAACTCATCAAGAAATCTTGAAAAAAAAATGCAAAGATCAAGAAGGAAATTAATCATTTTGATTTGGAAATCACTTATTAGTTTTCCCTAAAAAGTTTTGAATTGCATCATGTGTACCCCGATCGCACAAGTGCACAATGTACGTTGATAAGATAATCCCCATTCGTCGCTCCCTCCCCTTTCTGCCTCTTTCCGTCTTTCTGTCTCTCTCTATCACTCCCTTCATTAAAATTCTTTGGTAAGTATTCGTGTTCCATTAAAGTTTCAACGCGTCATCTTTACTCCCCTTCAACACTTGCACAATTCATGAACTCATGGTTGAGAAAAGAAAATGTATTTCCCAATCTCTATATCCCCCTCTCTTTCTAGGTTCTCTCTCTCTCTCTATTTCTCTCATTTTACAACTCTCTTCATTTAAAAGGAGTCCAGTTATGATGAATATGACTGTAATTGAAATAACGAATTCTTCACAGAACAAAACCTTTTTTTAAATACTGCTATTCAAATCGTTCAAGGACAAGTATGAATACTGCAAACATCTTCAAAATTCGAATACCTTTGAGTACACACAAAATGCATTATTCAAGCAAACATATCAATGAGAGGACATGTATGTGTTAGGTACTCACTGTGATGTATAAAGACACACACTTCAATAAAGTGCAAATAATTTACCCCCAAAGGGTCTATGATGTCAAAGCAATTATACAAAATACAGCTTGCCAAATCCCCCCCCCCCCCCCCCCCCGGACATCGCGAAATATACCTTCCAAGACTCAATCGACAGCAAAGGCCAAATGGTTATGCCAAAAAAGCACATCATATTGTTTTTCTATGACAGAAAATTTAATTTTAAAATGAAAGTCCCCACTCAGCAAACTGCAAAAATACAGAACAATTAACAAATTACAGGACCAGTAACCAGTTTACAGATGTGGTGCTACAATGAATTAGGAAAGCAAAGCACAATAATATTGTGGAGCAGATTAGGTCAGAGCAGACAGGGGAAGAATATCCGTTTGGGTGATTAGTACCCAAGTGACTGTCAAACAATATCAAATGAGCAATGTCTGAATACATTGTCTTTCTGGCATTTTATTATCTGTATGAAATTCAAGGGAAGCAAGATCTTAAAAATTAAGTCCTGAAAAACTATGGGGATATTTTGTTCGGAAAAAAAATAGCAACTTGAAAAATATGTAGTCCTTGAATTAAATATCAGTAACATTTCAAGATTTCAAGATAATTTATTGTCATATCAAATACACAAATGTGTCTTTGGGCATGGTAAGGTGCATAAATGAATAAAAATAATACAACATAAAGTAACCTTTATACTGACATACATAAGACACATTTCAAGATAAAGACATTTAATCAAAATGGAAAAAATGCTATAGAAATCCTATGTATTATCATTGTTATTATTATAAAAACACATTTGATTTGATATATGATTCGAGTTCCTGTTCTTAGTATGCCCGTGACAGGGGCCGCAGAACGTTTTTTGAAGTGGGGATGTAGCTTCCTGACAGTCTGAAGATCTTGGGGTTATATGGTTTTGTAAACTAAAATGACCAATTTACAATTTAGAAACAAGGTGTTTTTGTTTTGTCTTTGTTTTCTTTTTCAATTGTGAGCGAAGGAGGGCTGCAGCACCCCCTCCCCCCCCCCCCGCCCCCGCTTTCACGACCCCTGCATGACATCGACAAGTTGATTTTTAATTACTAATAACAACCAGGTGATTAAACATCAAAAAAACGTGTGGGTCGTAGGACTCGTGGCGTGTACTTAAACTTGTGACACATTGGCATGAAATATGATTTCATAGATATAATGTAGAAATTCGCTCAGACTCGGGTGTTGTAAAATTTGTCCCACTGTAGAAAGTCTTTCTTATAACTCTAAGGTAAAATTCAGAATGCTGAAATGAAAAAAATAATGTCATTTTATAGTCAAATGCCTCTTTTGAAGTCTGATTTGAGATCATCTGCTTAAATTCCTGATCTGGGGAAGGGGCGTACCGCTGTAAGAACCATCATGACCATGGGATGGGTTTTGGTGGCACAGATGATAATGTTGGATACTGATGGATTCGGGAAGACACACTGCCATACGACATGGGGGACTTGCATTTTCTTTTGTCTCCCTTTAGCTCTTCAGAACTTTTTGTCTATCAGCCTGAAACTGGGTCATGAATTCTACATTCCACAAAAGATGTGCACAGGTCCCTACAAAAAGAAAAGAAAAGAAATGAAACAGTAACACAAATACACCAGCCCATCAGCAAGCATTACATGGATTTTTTTTTTTCAAACCAGGCTAAAATAATTGTCAAATTGACTTGTATAGGATTGCTGGGACATAATATCTCTTGTGAAATAGGCACAAGGCAGATATGGCAGAGTTAAGGTAAATCACTCTGTGAATTCTGACACCATATTATAGTTCCTGAAATCTACTTTTAAAAATTTTTTAAAAATATAAAAAAACAAAACTATAATATGATGACAAAGCGGCACAACTTGGCAAGTAACTATCAGCCATCCTTTATGATCATTTGGTTATGTTTTCATATATTTCCAAATCAGAATGGTTTTTCATAACCAAGACAAGCTTTCATATAGTTAGGTAATATTTTTTGAGTTCTTAGGAGATTGAAATATGAATGATTTCCCTCATAAACTAACTCAAATGATTTATAAGATATTCAAAAACTTCTTTACAAAGTCCTGATTCCAAAAGGGGGATGCCGGGGTAAAATAATCATTCTGTGCTATATAATTAATTACAAATAAAACTGAAAATACACTCTTAAAAAAAATCAGTAAAAAATGACTAGATAAAAGGGTCAGCAGGGTGCAACTAAAATACTAGTCTTTTTTTTTATTTCATTTTTTAAAAACTATATTTCAGTCATTTGTGACTATTTTCTAGTAGTATTTTGACGAGAATGTAGTAACTTTTATGACTAGATATATCAGTTGCACCCAGCTGACTAGTCATCTAGTCATTTTGACTGATTTGTTTTTAGAGTGTAACTTACTCTCACGCACGTTGCATACAAGTGAAATGAAGACCACTGGTACATCAGTAAGTTTTTATACCAAGGGGTTGGCACCACTTCAATTTCATACTTTCCATTCTTCTTTCTCATGTAGCTGCGTCTCTTGGAACAGTCTTGATCTTAAATGGCTCATCTCCTGATACATTTAGCACCTTCTACTGTAAATTAAAGAAAGGAAAAGGATACTGTATTTTGCAATTTATTTAAGAAGATTTGGCAATAGGATATTCTTTGGTCAGGACAAGAAACAAAAATAAAAAATCAAATGAATAAAAAATAAGAAAAATGACAGTAATGATTAGAATAATTATGACAATAATAATATTGCTGTCAATTATGAAAGAAAAAACCGTGAATAATTAAATTAATGAATGAATGGTGATAATCGGTACAGAATTAATCTAGTAGCAAAACAACCTTAACAGGAAAAAGCATGTGCTTGCCTTGATATTTACGCATATAAAAAATAAAAAAAATGTTGTTTTTATGGGGGGGGGGGTGTAGCTAGTGGCTGTGTATAAATATACCTACAAAAGTGTCAAAAGCTGGTTATCACTTTTTCATTTCCTATCTAAAACTGTGGAACCTATAAGTTCATATCAGAGTTGAAGGAAGAAGAAGTAAAAAAAATATAAAAAATAAAAAATTACCAGATACGTCAGGTTTGCTGGCCACCTCTTGAATCTTGGCTTGTGTGTCTTTGTAGACAGATTCTTATAAAAGACCTCGGGCTGCAAAAAATATAGAGGGAAACTGCATATCAATACACAGATTCATTAATGCAAAAGATGGGGAGAAAGTTGACAAACCAAGGATAACAAAATAAATCACCCCCCCCCCCCCCCCCCCCCGCCTGGTCATGTTAGACTCTCCCAATTAACAATGACATACCAAGAGAAAAATACTGATTACTTATTCAAAATGCCAGGGTTTTACTTCCATGGAACACTTTGTCTAACATGCATGTAGTCACAAAGACTCTCTATAATCCCCCCCCCCAAAAAAAATGTTCTGTTGTGCTATGTCATACTCATGGACATGTTTCTAATTTTGCAGACTTGTCTTCCCGCCCTCTCTGTTTCTGTGAAAATGATAAACACTGCTAACTCCGGGTGCTCTACGTGTATGTTTTAAGTTTATGGGCTTATTTAGCAAATTGATTTATAAATGGTGGAAAGAATTCATTTTGTATTTTTGTAACCCCCCCCCCCCCCCCCCCTGATCTCTAACCCTAACTGTTACTGCTAATGTTATGTTAGTAGGGAAGAGTTACTCGTCCCCTGTCCCTAGGGGGCCTAACTGTTATTAAGAATAAGAACTGAAGTTGCTTATGAACTGAGGGGCTAAAGAACTACATGTAAATGGCCCTCTCGAAATGGGGGTCTTGGGAACCCTTGGGAATGGGATCTAAATGATCTTCGGGCTTACAGAACGAGCGATAAAACCAGAGAATGAGAGATTTAAACTGCGTACCATAGGAACGGGTTGGTCAATGAAAAAGATATGCTTTGGAACGTCTGGCAAGGCGTGAAAAGGGGGTCTTAAGGGCTGCACATATTAGAATCTATACTTGAGTGCCCCCCCCCCCCCCCCCCGGTCCTAACTCTAGTCAGAGTCCACTCTAACATTATGAGGGGCAGGAGATCACACAAAAGAGTAAACCCAAATATTTAACGTTAGGTCTAACTTTAGATCTAACTTGGATAGACCCTATGTTAGGCTAGCTAAGAAGTTCGGTCTAAGACGAAGTGAGGTTGAGATAGTGAGGTCTAAGTTCTAAACCTGTTAGTACTGTTGTTAGTGTTAGGCCTAGATCTAACCTAAACAATGTGAACGGCTAACGCTCCAAGACCAAGACTAAAAAAGTCTCAACCCAGATTGAACTTCTTATCTAACGTTAGCTTAACAAGTCAACATGTACTATGATGTAAGGTCTATCCAAGTTAGATCTAAACTAAAGTTAGACCTAACTTAACAATAACAGTCAACCGTTATTGTTAACTTTAACTTTATAGTGTTAATCTAGTAACAGTTTAATACAGATCTCGATTCATTTTATTTTTACTAACGTTAACAGTTAGGCCTATTTAGCAATTAAAACGTTAGTAACACTAACGTTAACAATAACAGTTAGATCGAGATTCTAACAGTTAATATCAGTCTATATTAAACTTACCACAGAGAAATTTCCAGCAACCTTTCAAACCAAAGCACCAGGACAAAATCAGACAAAACTGTTGTCGTCTAGATACGCTGCATGCAGCTAGTTGGCTGGACGAAAACTTGGACTGTATTTGCGTGTAGCTCTATGAGAGTTTTTGTGCGGTGCGATAAAATTATTTACACGTAAAATCCCATAGAGATTGGTCTACATGAAGAAGAAAGTTTCTTGCCATCAACAAAGTAGGAGAAATGTGACATCATCGCAAATCCCCCACACTGATTGGTTAATGGCCTAAGAGTCGTGTGTCTTGCTGGCAAAAATCGCTCACAGAGCGATTTTCTGAAACGGCTCAAAACGTCGTGCACGACAGTCGGTAATGGTGTCGTGGCAGTGTGCACGATGCCATACGATTTGCATAGAGAGCGATTTTTAAAAAGTCGTTCATGTCGTCTTGCTGAGTCGTTTTGTCGAATGTCGGATCCGGTGTGTGGAGGCCTTAAGTCTCCAGAGTTTACACATCTCTGAGACCAACCAGAAGAAATACCAATTCTTGTCAAGCTCAAATTTTGCACCATTTCACAAAAGTTATGTCTGCTTACTCAAGCATGAAAGCATGAAATATTTAAAGATTTTAGATCTTCTCCCCAAGATAGTTAACCAGAGCAAGTAATTGGATTTTTATTCCTATGACTTTTAGTGCACAATAATGATGAAAGTAAGAATAATAATAATAAATGCGACTTGTATAGCGCCAGATCCACTCTGTGGAGTGTTCAAGGCGCTTTATAGGAAATTAGGAATTGAACAATTATGTTTTTAAGATACTTCATAAAAGTTCACAGAGGTTAAACACTTTTTGATGCCTTCCGAAAGGCCATTCCATAACCTACGACATGAGTGTAATTTTGAATTAATGAGACAAGGTATTGGTGAGCAGAACCGTAAACACAGTGAAAAGTTAGCAACAACATTTTGAACATACTGTAATACGATTTTTTACAGGGAACCAGTGCAGTGACCGCAAAACTGCAATACTTACTCCATAATCAGATAATTTCAACATGGTGATACTTCGTTTTTATTGCTCACTCAACCGTAAATTTGACGCTCAAGGCATTGTTAGGAAGACTTATAACACGTATGGTCCTGAAAGGACTATAGGTAAAGTGGAAAGAGATGGAGGTGAAAATAAAAGGCGAGAAAACGGGAGAGATAGAGGGTAGAGTATCTTTCTTGAAACTGGGTGAAGTCCTGAAAAGGACATAAACCAGAGAAAGTGTGAAGGCTTGAGGTAGGTGAAGAGATGAGGAGACTTGGTTTGAGGTCGGCGGAGAGGTGAGAAGACGTGAGGCAGGCCGAGAAGGAGAGAAGACTCCTTCTCCGCCTACCTCAAGCCTTCACACCTCCTTTGGTTCACAGTCCTTTTCAGGACCTCACCCAGTTTCAAGAGAGATACTCTAACCTCTATCTCTCCCGTTTTCTCGCCTTTCATTTTCACCTCCGTCCATCTCTTTCCACTTTACCTGTAGTCCTTTCAGGACTTACCACATGGTGAACAGTAAACCCTTTTACGATTAAGATGATTAGTGTATAGAGGCAAAATAACGCCTTGTTCACATTACGCCCCGGTAACAGCCTTGAAGAAAAAGAAAAGTTTCCCAATAATACGCATAGGTCCTTATGTGTCATCTACCTAAGCTTAGAACTCTCTTTGCTCAAAATACATTTATTTTTACCGGACCAAAACTCTTTGACTCTATTCATAAAGATATTCAACGTGCCCCCTCCATTAACTCGTTTAAGAGAAAATTAAAACTGTTTTTATTACAATCTTACAAAAGAAATTGATTTGTTTGCGATTCTAACATTCATATTTTCTTTCTTTTCATATAACGGGTCTTGTTTCTATGCTTTCACCCTCCCATTGAAATTTTCCTTCCATCCTGTAGCTCTCCAGTTGCCACTCTGTTCTAAGATCCATGTATTTTGTGCTCTCCCGGTATGATCTCTCTCTCCTTCTCTCTATCTCTCTTTATTTCCCCCTCTCTCTTTCTCTCTCTATTTCTCTCTTCTCTCTCTATCTCGCTTTCCTCTTTCCTTTTTCCTTTTCTCAATCTTAGTGTTCACAATATGCAGCATGCCATGTTGTATTGCTGTCACCTTGTTTACTTTTAAATGTTTTATAAGCTAGTTATAGATGATAACGACTTCGAATTCATTCATGTTCTTTTATTTTTATTTTTGTAT
This sequence comes from Echinometra lucunter, assembly GCA_029962745.1. Lineage (NCBI taxonomy): Eukaryota > Metazoa > Echinodermata > Echinoidea > Camarodonta > Echinometridae > Echinometra > Echinometra lucunter. Next base: position 27,453,369 of record CM057163.1, on the reverse strand, counting down.
GTAATATTATAAAGAATAGTAAGTAACGATGCAGACCCCTTGATATTGCCTTGATTATGTACTACATATACATGTAAGTATTTGTTCTCAATTGTAAGGGGGAACCACATTCTACAAGCTTCGCTTTTTAGTGGTCCCCCTCATTTCCATATATGCTTTTTTGTACAAATTTTACAATCTTTATTCTATTTTGCTATAACCATTATGTTATATTGTATCTGTTCAACAATCTATTGGATTAGATTTGTATTAGTTTATTTTGCAAATGAATGGAAATGGAATAAAGTTCTTGAAGTCTTGAAGTCATTCTCGTTTGTCATTCAGTTAGAATAAAAGAGACACGGTCTTTTGTTGTTTGTTTTATCCTTTTCGTTTTCATTTCATTTTCTGACCAGGCATGTCTGAGCGAAACTTAAGTGCGATCAGATGATTAGATGATTTAGAGTATAAATAATGTTTTATTTACCTAGAAGGGGACCGGGGGGGGGGGGGGGGGACCAAACACACATATGAATAGGATATCCCCGATTATAACGTTTTAGAAATAATATATTTCATAATTGCTTTTTATTCTATTGATTCTATATTTTGCCACTGAAATACAATCGCTTTCTAAAAGTAATGTAGGCTTGAGAGATTTCTCCGTCAAGCAACCGCTCAATATAATTGTGTATATCAAAACAAACATACCTATTCTTAACTTTCTTTTTTTATAATTCACAGGTCCTTATCAAAGTAAGTATAATTTTATCTCCGCTTCCTTATATGAATGTCAACTTTCATCTTTTGTCATAATGATCATGATAATGCATTGGCTTTGTTGTATGTCTAATCCATATTCTCTGATTGTCCTCGGGGTGCAACAATTTGAACTATGTTTAAAGACATTGGTTAACAATTTTATGATTTGAAAAAAATCTTGTTTTGTTACTTGAAAATGGGATAAACATGAGGGTTATGGTGTAAAAATACCAGTCTGAAAGTTTCAAAGTATAATATCCACAGGAAGTATTTTCAAATATAAAAAATGTGAACCAATGTTTGAAAAATATACGAGGGTCGGTATGCCGTATTGTGTGTATTGGCGTATCACGGGGCGGGAGGCACATAACGATATTTTCAAATTCAAGCAAAGTGGTCCTCTTAGTGATTTTCTCGTGAGATGAAGGATAATAAAATCGCCGTTTGCATCTAACTTACACTTTTTCATTCCAAATTATGGTTGGTTTCAGGGTTTTTTGAGTACAAATACAAGTACTCATACACATGTTTCATCTAAGTTTGAGAATGTTTTAAATCAGCTACTCGCAAAGTTGGCCAATGCCTTTAAGCATAGGTTTTCCGTTAAAGGGGTGGCAGGCTTTGGTCAACTTATTTTATGTTAAATGCTTTCAAACTAGTTTTTAGTTTCTCAAATTAATGGTTACAAATTCAGATTTGGATAAAATCATTCAATTTTGTGTTTGGACATTAATTTCCACAATTGTGCATTGTGCGATGGTAGGGGTAACGAGTACTTTCACTTGAAATCGTTTGCGAGCGATTGATTTTTCACATTGAGCATTCGATTTCGTAACACACATACGCATGTTAGTAAGAGATTTTGTCTAATTATTGAATGTATAATTTATCATTAATCTTTAATTTCATCATCATTATGACCATCATTTTGTATAATCTGAACATCTTTCATTTGATTTGATAAATCTCTTCATCATCATAAGTTAAACTGACATATTTAATACCTCTTAACCTTTTTCTCTCTCTCTCTCCTTCTTTCTTCTTTTGTTTATTGTGATACCTTCAACTTGTTGTCCAATGTG
>CM057163.1:27433046-27451046 GCA_029962745.1 Echinometra lucunter | reverse complement strand
GTAGGGAAAAAAAAGACGCGCGCGGGACGCGTGTTTTTTTACCGTACCGCTAACGCGTCATATTCTCTAATTTAATGCCAAAGAGCGACTTGAGCGGAGGCCGTTATCTGTCTACGAATGCCTCGGCTATCTCACAGAAATATTTCTGTGGGCTATCTCGATCTCGCTCGCGCGCGCGCTATACAAATCACACATGCAGCATAGCAGCCTATACTCTTACCGTAGCGTAGACTTAAATCTGCACGAATTTGGAGGTTGGGAAGGGCTTGTTGCCATAAACTACCATTACAATATACCCCAATTTATCCTCATTATCAGGTCCTTCGGAGAGGACCTTAAGCCGTCGGTCCCCGGCCTGGTTGCTTGCTCACAGGCACTTGTGGTTTCTTAGCAGTCGGGTAAAAACCTCGATGTATATGTGTGTACTCATGTCTATATAGTGACTGCAATCACTAACGAGGCAAAGTCCACGCGCATGCGTATTGCACAATTATTGCACAACTTTCGTGGTATTGCACTTTTTTGCGTACCGAAAGCGATAATGGCCTCTGCTCAAGACGCTCTGCGGCATTAAATGAGAGAATCTGACGCGTTAGCGGTACGGTAAAAAAACACGCGCGCGGGACACCTCCGACCGGAAGCACGTCACATGACTGTTTACTCCAGGGGGGGCGTTTCATCAACATTTGTCCGCTGACAATTGTCAGCGCTGACTAATTTTGTCAGCGCTGACAATTAGTCAGCGCTGACAAAATTAGCGTTTCATGAAACTCTCCGACAAGCTCTGACACTTGTCAGAAGACTTTTATTTTTGAATAATCTTGAACGAGGTTCTCTGACTAATTAGGCCACGCCCACTCACCGAGGCACGATAAAAAGTAAACTTCATTTGTTTTGATTGTTATGCGCCGCGACGATCAAGATCATGAGTGGAAACAAGGAGCTTGGTGCGATGGAGGAGGAAGTTACTGTAAGTAAAACCGTTCAAAATATGTTTAATACTGTAGAAAAAATGTTGTAAATATTCGTGATACGTTGTTCTTCAACTTTATACCGAAGAATGTATCGAGAAGCGGATCTTCAGGCAGCAGCCCCAATCGGTAACGCATATTCCTGTCCAGTCCCACATATGTGGTTCTGTGTCTGTACTCGGGTCAGTTTTTGTCCGGACAGGTTTTATATCCGTACATGACGGCAATTTCAAGAATTTTGAAAGGAATATTTCTGAAATTGTTATTTTAGGCAATATTACAAAGCAAAAATGTTCCAATCTTCTTTATTTTAGTAATTTTTTTAAAATTCCAAACTCCAAACGCAGAGCCAGAGCCAGGTAGAGGTGGTTCTTCAGTCATGTCAGTTTGTTGGAGGTATGGGCCATGGCATAACTTTAATAGCATTAACATGATTAATTATCAGTGCTGTGTCCGAGTCTGAGTCCAAGTCATCACCTCAGATTCCGAGTCTTCAGAGTCCACGAGTCCGAGTCCCCCCCCCCCCTCCCCCCCCCCCCCAAAAAAAAAGAAAATCAAGTCTGAGTCACAAGTTAAGTTCACATTAGATCTAGATCTAGCCTAGGCTACATTGGACATCTTCCTAAACATGAAAACAAAAAAGTGCGGCAAGACTTCCTTTTGCGACAGCCACCCAATATGCAATGTGTGCTTTATACTGTTCATGTCTGTTAGCAAATTTGGGTGGCTGTCGCAAAAGGAAGTCTTTCCGAAATTACATCTACAGTGGAACCTCATAATAGAGAGTTCAAATATAACAAAACACTTTTATGACAAGATAATTTTGCTGGTTCCTACTCTGTATATTTCTTGGATAGGCCCATTTTTTTTTTCAATCCTGATATAACGAGGCAATTTTCATGGTCCCAAGGACCTCCTTATAAAGAATGATCACTGTAATTCCCTCCCTGATAATAGATAACCACTACTTCAGATACCCTCTGTCATAGAGTTACATGGAACTAAATGCCCTCAGCTCAGTAGGGGCGAGCGGTCCAACCTCAGGTACGTCCAACCCCCCTACCCAGAGGACGAGTGGTCGACCAACCAAGGTCATATATAATTATGCACGTGCAATTTTTGTAAGTTTTGCAACTGATATAGAAAGCAGCACAGCTCATGCATAGGCTACCAATCAGTGATGCTGCTGCGAGGGAGCTGCTGTATGCTAGCGAGCATAAATTATGCATGCTCAGCTCACAGCTAGTGCAACACTAGGCCGCCCCCAGGGGGGGGGGGGGGGGATATGCCTCATTGAGGCCTGTACATCATCTGCCTATCACTTTCTGAAAAGCACCCTAAACAGGGATTAAAGTAGGACGAAAATAATGTATTACATCTCCAATTTTTATACCCTTAACGGGTATAAAATGCAAGGATTGCATCACTATCTCCTAATTAAGTAACATTTTACCGGATTTTCCTGATTTCTATACCCTTTTTTTTTTAATTTTACCTGTTTCGATACCCTTAACTGGATCTCCGGGTTCCCTGTCCAGTGCTGAAAAATGACCCTTTTTCTACGTTCTTTTTATGCGAATGATGTACAGGCTTCAATATGACACATCCTCCCGGGTAGGTCGCTGAGTGTAAAACACACTGAATAATGAGTAGTGGAGTACATGACAGTAGGCCTATACGTATTTCATTTCATCTAGCAATTCATCAAGCAACAAAATACAAACAAAAATGTTTCAATGTCAATACTTCAGAAAAGGCGCAACACGGCACGGCCGCTACTGCTTGGACTCGCCGAGTCATGAGTCATGATTTCTGGGACCGAGTCTGAGTCCAAGTGAGAAAAACTGGACTTGAGTCCGAGTCATCAAAAATTGGACTCGAGTCCGAGTCTATACTCACAAAGCACTATTAATTATCACATTAGGCCTAACGATAGGTCTACATACACTCACAATTATTGCGAGCTTAGTATGATTGCCTACATAGAACTATGGGAAGTGCTTCAATGGGATTCATTGTACACGACAAGAGCTTAGTTAACTTATAGCTATATCTTTCAATATTAACAATTGAAAAGTCTTTGGTATCTCAATTTAGGTTTTGATGTGTGGATCGAAGCACTCGTAGCGAAACTAATTGCTGACGCGAACGCAAAATATGTTGACTTAGATCTTCTATAGAGAAGGAAAGTTTTGATTTTACTTACCAGCAATGTTCCTGAGGCTCTCAATCTTACCCTTTCTGCTTCATATCTGATGAATGAACTGAAAATGGTGCAATTTAAGAAAAAAACTGACGCTTATTGGACTCGTAGGTCTACAGCATGCCGTCGTGCCGTCGAGTAACACACACAAAAGCATGCTATTTAGTTTCACTACAGACTTGTCACTTTTGCAGGATGAAGTTAATTTATTGATCGAGTACACAGGATGAGTGGATTGAAGAATGGTTAAAGGCATTGGCTAATTTTGTGATCAGCTGATTTAAAAATTTCTCAAACAAAGATGAAACATGTGTATGAGTACTTGTATTTGTACTCAAAATCCCTGAGACTAACCATAATTTGGAATGAAAAAGTGTAAGTTAAACGCAAAAAGCGATTTTATTATCCTTTGTCTCATGAGACAATCACTAAGGAGGGACTGCTTTGCTTGAATTTGAAAATGCCGTTATGTGCCTCCCGCTTCGTGATACGCCAATAGTAAATAAAAACAGTACGGTAATATTAGTCATATGAGCATGCGCACTCCTCATTCTGTGCAACCGACCCTCGTATATTTTTCAAACATTTGTTCACATTTTTGATATTTAAAAGTACTTCCTGTGGATATTATACTTTTAAACTTTCAGTCTGGTATTTTTACACTATAACCCTTATGTTTATCCCACTTTCAAGTAAAAAACAAGATTTTTAAAAATTAGAACAATGTTAACCAATGTCTTTAAACTTGAGATAACGACCAAAGATGTGAAACAATGTTGTCTTTTGACATTGTTAGTCAGTAATATATCTGGCGCATATAGTTGGCCTAAGATGCGAGCATGTGGTTACAATCTGTCAATGTTCCTTCTTTTCCCCCTCTTCTTGCTCTTAATTTTTGCTTTCAATCCCATTTTCTTTTCTTATCTATTAGCAGGCTCCTGCTTCCGCTGGTCATGAATTAAACATTATTCAAAGAATTGGTTGACATTTTATTTTCAAATTATTTTTGGGGTTTTTTTTGTTTTGTTTTTGTTCTTTTTGCACAGGAAGTAGGAAGAACATCATACAAATTTTCAGTTATCGAGATGCTGGGAAGTTATGTCAGGACACATTATGCAGAACTTTATCTCACTGCGGATAAACCAAATGTGAGTATTTATCCAATTCATATAAAAGCCATACCTTAGGATGGGAGTTAAATCTTTAACATCAATATTTATATACTTAAATTTACATACATCTAAAGTGAGTAGTCATTTCATAGTAAGAAATCAAGAATGAAATTTTAAATCAATACACTTTAAAATTTTAAATGCACACCCCAGCATTGTATTTCGTATTTGAGGTCCAATAAAGGTAGCTGGAAATCTTATGATATTTTGTTATCATGAGATCAAAATGTCAAGGTGACAGGTCACTATCACCATATACGTGTAAAAGCTCTTGAACATAATCCGAGCATAATTATGTGATAAGTTTCAGATCTAGGAACATCGGTGGTCTACTAATCAATTTTGCGCAGTCATGAATTCATCATTTCTTTAATCTTTTTAAGAGTTACTTGGGACCTTAGCCCTAAGTCATTGAAAAAAAGTAATAACTAAAGTGGAAACTCAGGATAACGAGGTCCTTGGGACCATCATAATTACCTTATTACAGCAGGAATCTTGTTATATCAGGGTTAAAAAACAGTAGAATATAAGGAGCTAGGACCAGGAAATTACCTTATTATAACAGGAATATTGTTGCATCAGATCTCTTTATACCAAGTTTCCACTGTATGGTGAGTCAGAAGAAAAATTAAACCTTTGTATTTTAGTTTCAAAGATATCATAGTGATGAAATGCTATTAAAGTATGTTTTGATAGAGTAAGCATTCAAAAATGAAAAAGTGTGACTGCTTTAGCAAGTAATCATATGTCTTCGGTTAAATGGGTTTCGACTCTCTTTCGACACTTGATTGTAACAGCAGAATGAAACCGAAAATGTTACCAAAAAACAGTAAAATAAATTAGTCTTTTAAAAAATTGGCAATCCAACATTTGTGTTGGTGTAACATTTCTGCTGACTCAATGTGTAAAACTTGATAACATTTACATAGAAGTGATTGTTTCCAATTACAGACGAAAGGAAGACTGGTAGGAGTGTGGGAGAGGGGGGCCCAGGAATTGGGAAGCCAGGGCCTACCGCCTACCCCTCTCCCATGGAAAAAAGACTGCTGGGGCCCACCTTCGAGACCTGTGGCAGAAGATGGTCTCGAGGGCCAAAAAGTACCGTGACCAGCGGACAGCCACAGGTGAAAATTAATGCCATCATATTACTTATGGTTGAAAGGTCTTTGAATGGTGGGTTGCACTAGTGGATATCGAGATATGTAAGGGTAAACTAAGACATTGTATTTCATGCACGATCAGAGAAATCCACTATTATAACTTTAAGTTATTTCTTATATAAATATAAGAAAAATATTACTGTCAAGAGAATAATTTCCCAGGAAAAAGAAACTGTATAATGTTACAGTTTGAGAATGCATCACTCATTCTTTTACATTGGACAGTCAACGCAGCAACCTTGCAATGAGTTAATGTATAATAATTATACTTATATTATAAGTATGAATGTGTTAATGCATCAGTGTGCAATGAACCACATGATTTCTATTTTCTTCCCTGCAGTGTTTCATTGCCTTTAAGTTTGAATTTAACATTCACTGCATACACACATTTTCATTTCTCTCTCTACCTCTTTATTATATTTGTGTTTGTGTGTGTATGTTATATATAAAACATATCATATGTTTTGATCACAATATTGTAAACTTAAAACCCACACCCCCCCCCCCCCCCCCCCCATAATAAAGGAATGAAAAAAAATATATATATAAACAAACAGTGGTAATATGATGCATTTTTTTGTATGATATACCTATTTTAGAAATGGTAATTGTGTGAAAGATTGACGAAAGCAATCTTAATATTGTTTATTTCATGAGGTGGTGGGCCCCGGCCAAAGTTCCATGAGAGACATGAACTTGTCTTGGAAGCGCTCCCAGCTCCTGGCATAGAAGGCTTCTCCGGTCCTGATAAGGAAGCTGGTAATGTGATATCTCTGGTGAGTTAAACATTCTTTGTTACAAATTTTCAGACTTTCCACCTTGACTATACTCCCCCCCCCCCCCCCTTCATTGTGTGACATGATCAATCGCCACACAGACATTGAAAATTGTGTAAAGAACTGAAACCGGTTATTACTTTTCTTTTTCAAATATCTGATCATTAGATATCATTTTTGCTAATTTTATGAATAAATTTATATATAACTTTATGGTCAAGCAATGTAAAGCAGTAGTTAAATGAAATGTTCTGTTAAAAACATGGAAAGGAGACACATGCATTGGGAATCTTCACCTACTTTGTAATATTTTAAAGAGCTTCTATATCTATTGAAGCAATATTTCCTTCTAAAAGAAGATGATTTTTCATCACTAATCTCGGAAATTTAGCAAGCATACTCCTAAATTTGAAACACATTTGTATTTAACTTAAATTCTACTTGATTACTTAACAGATTTAGTGTTTTTTTAAAAATGAGATTCTCATCCTATTATACTAGAGTCAAGATTGATTTGCTGAGGTCAACTAATGACATGAGGCAAAGAATCATATTAGCATTTCACTGTAAGAGCAGATGGGCCTATATTGAATAAGCATTTTTTGGACCAATAAAGTTAACTTTGCATTTACCTGACTTGTATATTTGGCTTCATTTTTAAAGTAAGGAACTCTATAAGACTTGCAAAAGACACAGTTCACAAATTTCTAATTGATGGTAAATATATATATCGATATGTTTTTAATGAATATACACGGTGATGCAGAATAAGATAATGAGTCCAAAATCAATGATGAACAATGATAATGAAAGTGGAAATGATAATAACATCAATTATACAACCAGCATCATTAACATTATACATAACAATTTATATCATGTTCTTCTTTTATCAGTAAGATGTTTGCAATATAAATATGAATTCCATTTGCAGATAATTCAGTCACAACATGAAGAACATCAGCAGCAGCAACAACAGCAGGAACAGCAGCAGCAGCAACAACAACAGCAGCAACAACAACAGCAGCAACAACAGCAGGAACAGCAGCAGCAACAACAGCAGCAACAACAGCAGGAACAGCAGCAGCAACAACAGCAGCATCAACAACAGTAACAACAGCAGCACCTGCAGCAGCAACAACAGCAACACCAACAACCTCAGCAGCAACCTGGACCACATCAGAAGCAACAGAAATGGGAGCAGCAACAGCAACCACAAGGACAAAAAAGGAAGCGCACAGTTGATGGACAGCTGGAGCTGTTGGATATTGAGAGGGAGAAACTTGAAATAAAAAAGCAAAGACTCGAGGTTGAAAAAGAAAAGTTGCAAGTGATGAAGGACATACTTAATGCAGTCAAAAAGATCGCAACATTTCAGAATGAACCGTAATTTCCTTCACCATTTCCAACTATATTTTTCAATCTTTACATTTGTTTTTTCTCACACCTGTAATCAGAAATACCTGTCACCAGTAATATTTCTGTGCACAATATTTTCACTTGATTTGTGTTGATATGCCTTGAATATGAAAACTCAACCTTCTAAAAGTTGATGATATAATATCATGCACATCTTTATCCATATAGGGCCATTCTCCATCACTTGTGTGACCAAATTCCTGCAAAATAATAGGTTCAAAACTAATTTGTCAGTATTTATCTTGTAGCAGAAGTCTCCCATTTTAGAATTTTGAATAACTGTATTATCCCCAACAGAATTACTTTAAAAGTGCGTACATCATTTCACTTTCAGAAGTGAAATCAGGTCGGTCATGGTCAGTCACGTGTGTGACTTCGCACAAAAATTGGTCTTACTTGTTGGTATTCAGAAATATTTTTCTTGGATTTCCCTGGGAGTGTAAGTTTCCACTTTTCATCGCTGTGTGATGGGGATTGTTCTAAACAATTTTAAAGCAATTTTCCATAAATGAAAGAACATTCTGTTCTTTCACAGGTGAAAATTGGCTCAGTCACGTGTGTGACCAGTCAAAAAGGGGGCGTTTGGAATCTGTAAACACTTCATAGTTGAGATATTGTTTATTCTTATCAAATAAAAGGTAGAATAGAATTCTAAGAAGAATAACATTAAAAATTTGATGATTTACAATCGAAATCAATGCATTTTGACAAATTTTCTCTTAAAAAGTCAAGAGTTGACCAAAAAAATTGAGTATGAGGTATGACGTAAAAGTGGGTACCCAGTTTCGCGCTAGACTGTACAATATGTATTATAGTTTGCTCGCATTTTGCTAGAATTGTGCGACAAGGTACCCACTTTGACGTCATTTTTATGTAAAAGTGGGTACCCAGTTGAAACTGGGTCACAGCTGAGGGGTCAAAAATATCCTGGGGTGGTATTCTGAGACTGTTTTAACCCATTTGTGACAGGAATTATTTAAAGCCTAATTTGATCAGCTTTTATTCTTCAAATTGGCAACACCAACATTCCTATTTTATTGCTACATTTTTCTTATAAAACGTCATGTATCTGAAATGAATATAAATTGACTGAAATTATGATGAGAAATCAAAAGTTGCCAATTTGCAGGGGAAAACAGTGATTTTAAACCTATCAATTGCCAATTTAAGGAGTTTAATGCTTATTTTCCTTTAAAAAAATTTCAGCATCGAACAACAAATATTGACGCAACCAAAATGGGCACAGTTTGTGTAGAATTTTTTACTCTTTCTGCTTATGTATTTGTTATGATTTTTAGGGCTTTACATCAAAAGATATTAGGCCAAACCACAAAATGTGGACCTCTGTCACGAATGGGTTAACTCTGTTTTAAGTCTGTTTCAGCAAATCGGGATTCTGAACAATGTTTTATCTCTGTTTTAACTTCTGTTTTAAGTTTTGTTGTAGGTTGCAGGGATTCATTAAAAGTGTCGATAATAAATTGAACTCCCTGGCAATTAAATCTATATTTCTTAAACATTTCCATGTCATCATACAAATCTATCGGATTGCTCCTATCGCGGAAAACGTGCTCCCTTCGGAGGGCAGCACCCCCAAGGATGTTCAACAGTGCTGCCATTTTTGTGGTTGCTAAGGCTCCCAAATTGGATTAGTCGGTGAAAATTGGGTTTGTCGGGAGGTACAAGAGCACCGACAACTTTATTGAAATTAGTCGGTGCTCTTTGGGAAATTAGTCGGTGTTTTCCACCGACTAATTTTCATGAAATGGAAAATAGTCGGTGACAGTAAAATTGTCGGTGAAAATGAAATTAGTCGGTGAAAACTGAAATTAGTCGGTGAAAACCACCGACTAATTGTTTCATGAAACGCCCCCCAGACCTGTCCTTTGGTAGGCCTATTATTATGATACACGTAGTTCAATCAATCATAACGCAAGATATATGATCTTCTTCTGCATTGAATTTAGTTTCAATTTATTGAGAAATGTGTAAATACAAATTTAGGGTTTACAAACGTACTAATTTCTCAATGCTGGTCCAATTATATAATTCTCATACACACTAAGAAAAAAAGTTCAAATTTGCACCCTTAAAATGATACACTATAGGAGCTCCTTTAAGGGTGCAATTTTGCAATGTGCTACATTGTGCACCAATCAGTGTGCAGAGTTGTACATACTCTTCAGGGGAGGTGCAAATGCGCACCCTTTAAGTTGCACAGGAAAGGTGCAATTGGCCTGGCATTTTCGGGTGCAAACAAGTACAAAAGGGTGTATATTTGCACCTTTGTCATGTAGTGTACAGGACTGCACCCCAAAAGGTGCTGCTATTGTAGCATACGGGGTGCAACATTGCCTTTTTTTTCTTAGAGTGTATTTTGTTAGTTTTTTTTTATTCCCAAGAGAGAGATTTAAAACAAAAAAAGTTGAATTAACATAGAATACGGCCCCGGAATACGGCACAGCCCTGAAGAAGAAGAAGAAGCAGAAGAAGAAGAAGAAGAAGAAGAAGAAGAAGAAGAAGAAGAAGAAGAAGAAGAAGAAGAAGAAGAAGAAGATTATTTTGTATCTTGTTTATATAGACAGCAAGGCAAAAATTTATAACGTACATAATTTTTTGTATATAAATGTAGCTATTCATATTTGAGCTTAATCATGACAATTTCTACAAAGTAACTGATCAGTCTTCACCACAGCATTTCTATCATGGCCGTACATACATAGGAGGCAGGGGGCAGTTGCCCCCAAGAAATTTTTAAAAACCTTCTTTTCTTCTATTTTTCTTTACTTTTTTTTTGAGAATTTCCCCAAATTCTACCCAAAATGTGCACCGTTTCAGTTCTAAAGATACAAAAGCTTCCGCTTGGTCGCTTTGCTCACCCGCTTGTGTGTTCTCATATAGTGAAAATATCCTTGCCCCCCTCGGAAAAAAAATTGCGTACGGTCTTGATTTCTATTTTCGTTATAGTCAAAGCAGAACATTACGATGGTGCTTCAGTTTAAAACTTATCAACAACAACTTACAAAGGCTGGTTACAAGGAAACTGTAATTCTCTCTCGCCAGACTTTCTGTTCTGCATATTCTGCATTCACTATTGATAGCAAGTGTCACTGCAGAATAAACACTGCAACCGTTATTCAAGAACTGTTTTTTTTTTTTTTTTTTTACTTGTTAATTCACAATATGCCCGTTCGTGCCATAGATAGGTTTCTTCGATTTAACTTCCAAGTCGCATGTTGAAAAATATAGAGGTATTGATTAACTGGAAAGGGATTTTTTTTCTGTGAATTTGGCTTAGGAAGTTATAACCATGATCGAATGAATGTAGTAGTGTAAACAACATATTTCGTGGTACATGTCCTGTAACTGCTGCAGCTACCGTTACCCTATGGCGCCATAAGTATTGCAACATAGCTAAATTGCGTGTACATTTGTGAGTTAAAAGCTTTTCCGTATTTTGTGATTTTCGTTTATAAACACTGAATGATGTGGACCATTTGTGTATATCTTAATAAGAAGAACTTTCTGTTCTGAGAGCAGTTGAAATCCTGACCTGGTCATGTCTGAAACAATGGAGAAGACAAAAGAGGAAATGAAACAAATGCCCATATTGGGAGGTGGGGGTTATCAGTGAACGAAATCACGATACTCTTTCAAATTTCTCCCTAACCATGCTAATTGTTTGCAGGGTTCGCATGCACTTTTCGCAAGGGAATAATGCCCATATAGTATCCAGAAAAGAGAGGAGGAAAATAGCCACACCCAGAGAAGATAGAATTCTCACATAAAAAAGAAGATAGATTTCTGTGGGCCGTTGCCAAGACGTTGCCAAGGAGGATGCGCGCCACAACCATTATCCAGCAAAATATAATAAGTGTGTGAATAATTCGCTTATGGAAGTAAATTTCAATATATTCACCACACTATTACAAGGGAATTCTTATTGTAGAGGTGTCGTGGTCTAGTGGATATGTCACCGGACTGTAGATCTCGTGGTCCGAGTTCAAATCCCGGCGCGGCACTAATGTCCTTTGGCAAGATATGAATCTACATTTGCCACTCTCCACCCAGGTGTTAAGTGGGTACCCGGTAGGATGAGAAAGTCATTGTGCTTTGTTTAGCATTGTGCGCGCCTGCAAAAGGCGACTGGCTGGAATGCTCCCCAGGGAGTGGAGAAGGTGCATGCATTGTATGCGGGCAAGCCTGAATCCGATGACCGGGGTAATAATATTTCTGTAAAGCGCTTAGAGACTCTCCTGGAGATGTATTAGGCGCTATATAAATCCAGAATATTATATTATTATATTATCACATTTATCATATTTTGATGGATAATGACGACCTCTGATTGCAACATCTCACTTGCAACATCTTGGCAACTGCTCAGAGAAATCTGGGTATGTTTTCTTTTTTTTTTTACTCCGCCCTTTTCTGGCTATATTTATGGCATTATTTCCTTGTGAAAAGTGAAACACTGTAAACAGCTTGGCGAGAATATGAAAGAGTGTCATTATTTCGTTCACTAATATACCCCCCCCCCCCCCCAGTATGGCGATTTGTTTACTTGTTTATGGCATTTTGTCTTCTCCATTGTTTCAGATATGACCGATTCAAGATATCTACTGCTCTCAGGACAGAAAATTAATAAGTCCTCCCTTTTAAAATACACACAAATGATCGACAACACTCATTCGTTACAAACGAAAAAAATCACAAAATAGAGAAAGGCTTATAACTCACAAAGGTATACAGTTCCAATACTTATGGCACGGGAGGGTATGTTTTATTTATTATGTGCAATATATTCAAATGTACATTATTATTATACATGTCATCTTATCATTACTATTGATATCATTATTACTATTTTCATCATCATTATCATTACTATCATCAATTATCATTATTATTGTTACTACTACTATAATACTACTAATATTTTCATTACTATTACCATTATTATTACTATTACCATTATTATTATCATCATTATTATTATCAATATAATTATTATTATTATCATTATTGTTATTGTAATTTTTATCATTATTATTATTATTATCATCATTATTATTATTGTTATTATTATTATTATTATCATTATCATTATTATTATTATTATTATTATTATTATTATTGTTATTATTATTATCATTATTATATAAACAGAAGAATGTACATCGTCGTCATTTTCCGGGGTTATCTTCGGTCCAAGGCCATCTGTTTATCCTCCTCAATTATCAGCCAGGAGTTTTTCTAGGAGTTCAGTTAGAAGTTCCTTCTTCTCTTCTTCATATTCATCAGCTTCCTGTTCCAGAATTATGTAATGAATAAATATATATATAAATATACTTTTTTACTTTGAAATGTAATTTCCCTTCCCTCTTTTAAGACGGACGTAAGCCTTCAAAGTCAGGTAAACAATTCATATCATCTGGGAGGAATCGATATTCACTTTATCGTAGTATATAACTAAAATGAATTGAAAATATTAGAAAACTGATTGTTAAGAAAATGCAAGGTCTGCTACTATATAGCATTATATACTTAGCGAATATACAACTGCAACTTCTTCTATATACCACTACTACTGCTACTAATACAATTACAACTACAAAACTACTACTTCTACTACTCCAACTACTACTAATACTAATACTACTTCTACTACTACTATTACTACTACTACTGCTACTACTGTACTGCTAGTAGGGCTTCTACTACTATTACTACTTCTACTTCAATGCAACTTTATTACTACGACTATTATTACTCTCTTTAAAAAAAAAAAAAAAAGGAGCGAACGCATTCACTCTGTAAGGGGCCAATTAAGAAAAGAGTGCATTTAGAGTGAATCAGGAGTGAATTGAGAGTAAAAATTGTCATTTTCACTCTTTAGGGGTAACCTGAGTGATTACTCGGGGATTTTGAGTGATCACTGATGTCACCCCTTAAATAGTGAATAAAGAGTGAATATCACAATTATTGCTCTTAATTCGCTCTGAATTCACTCTGAATTCACTCTTTTCTTAAATTCACCCTAGCAGAGTGAATGCGTTCACTCTTTTTTAAGAGATTACAACTACCAGATCTACTACTACTATTGCAGCTGCTGCTACTACTACTTATAGTACTACTACGTTTATATTTACTACTTCTACAACACCAACTCCACTGTTACTACTACTACTACTACTACTCCCACATTGCAACCTTTACTACTACTTTCTCCGTACTACTACGAGTGCTATTACTATATACTACCAGATCTACTACTACTACTACTACTACTACTACTACTACTACTCCTACTACTACCACTACTTCTGTTACAATATACCATTTCCACTGGAAGTGTAACTACAACTACCACTATTTCTTTTACCACTACTACTACCGTTATTGCTACTGCTACTACCTTTACTCATACAACTCCTTCTACGCGTAGTAATAGTACAACTACTACTACTAATGCCATTTCCTTTTCTACTACTACTGCTGTTGCTGCTGCTACTGCCATTTCTACTTCAACTACTACACTACATGTATTGTACCTCCTCCTTCTCCTACTACTACTACTACTACTACTACTATTACTACTACTACTACTACTTCCACTTCTACTACTACTACTACTACTACTACTACTACTACTACCACTACTTCTACTACTACTTCTACTACTACTACCACTACTTCTACTACTACTACTACTACTACTACTACTACTACCCACTACTTCTACTACTACTTCTACTACTACTACTACTACTGCTACTACTACTTCTTCTTCTTCTTCTACTACTTCTACTACTACTACTACTACTACTACTACTACTTCTACTACTTCTACTACTACTACTACCACTAGTTCTACTATTACTACTACTACTACTACCACCACTACTTCTACTACTACTACTACTACTACTACTACTACTATTATTACTACTACTACTACTACTACTACCACTACTTCTACTACCACTACTACTACTTCTACTACTACTACTACCACTACTACTACTACTACTACCACTACTTCTACTACTACTACTACTACTACTTCTACTACTACTACTACTACTACTACCACCACTACTTCTACTACTACTATTACTACTACTACTACTACTACTACTACTATTATTACTACTACTACTACTACTACCACTACTTCTACTACTTCTACTACTACTACTACACTACTTCTACTACTACTACTACCACTACTTCTACTACTACTACTACTACTACTACTTCTACTACTAATACTACTACTACTTCTACCACTACTACTACTACTACTACTTCTACTACTACTACTACTACTACTACTACTTCTACTACTACTACTACTACTACTACTACTACTACTATTACTACTGCTATGTCCCTTTCTACAACTACGTACTGCTACTTGTACTACTACCAGCTACCACTACTACTCCTACTACTATATGCTACTGCTACTTTTAATTATATCTCTTCTCAACTGCTGCTACTACTTCTACTTCTTGTACTACTGCTTTTACAGCTAATACTTCTACTACTACTACTACTACTACTACTACTACTTCTACTGCTGCTGCTGCTGCTACTACTGCTACTACTGCTACTACTACTCGCACTACTCCTACTACTCCGACTACTTCTTCTTCTTCTAAACTGCTAGACTACTACTATTACTTCTTTTACTACTACTGCCACTACTACTACTACTACTACTACTACTACTACTACTACTAAGTACTACTCGGCCTACTACTACTACTTCTACAGTTACCACTTCTACTTCTTTTACTACTATTGCTACTACTACTATTATACTTATCTACTCTTGCTACTACATGTATTACTTCTACTCTTACTACTACTCAAACTACCACAACTATTACTACTACTATTTCTACTACTACAACTAGTACTACTACTGCTAGTACTACTACTACTACTACTACTACCACAGTACAACAATAAATGTAATTGCTGTTTCATATTTCCCCTTATATATATATATATATATATATATATATATATATATATATATATATATATATAATAGCATACCCCGTAATCGTCAAGAAACATATCATCATCCTTCTCATCTAGAGCTTCATCTCTCTCCTGTTGGTTTAAAAAAACAAAAAAATGTATATATATATATATATGTGTGTGTGTGTGTGTGTGTGTGTGTATGATAATCATCGACGTATCTATGATTATGGCGCCAGAGGCAAACGAAGGATTTTCCCCCTCCTCCCCCGAAAAATGAATAAACAATAAATACATTAACAGAATAAATAAATGAAATGAATAAATGAATAAATAGAATAAATAAATAAATAAATAAATAAATAAAATCAGGCCAAAATGAAAATCCGAGTAGTTCTTTTTCATCATCTAGCAAAAGTTGTCACTGAAAATAATATTCAGGCGCTTATTCTGAATTGCTGCCCATCATGTGTTAGATCATCATGAAAGGGAGCAAAGCAATAGAACTTAAGTCTTTCAATTTTTTGAATTAAGAATATATGTATGTCCTTACATATCTGATTAGCATGTTATTCTTGAGTGAGAATTTGAATACTTAGGCCTAGGCCCTATATGGTTTTAAAAAGTGTGTCTTTTTGGTTAAGTCGTGACACTTAAGGCTGCATACTGCATGTACTGTGTATATCAGGAAAAAGAATGTACCACGCAAAGTCATGCAGAATAATGGGAAGCAAACTATCAAGCAATTAATCAGTCAATCCATCATATATTTAGTCAATAGGTAAATCAATAAGTCAGAAAACAACCACCCAATTGTTTATACAATAATTCAATCCAAAAAGACAAGTGAGTTGACATAACTGAATAACTTCTGTCTGCAATGCTAACATAATGTACTGTACATGGTCAAAAGAAAAACTTGAACATTCATCAAGTAAAGAGACATGGTATCTTATCAATAATTTTACCTAGTCGTTTTGCGTTGCAGGTGGCACAAAAAAATTGACTACCATATGTGTCATTGTTTTCTCACTTAAGTAAATATAGGAGTGATCATGAAACTTGTAGCGGGGGCGGTGGGGGCGGTTGCCCGCTAAAAAGCAACCAAAACGCCCCACAAGAGAGGGAAAATAAAAGCTTGAGCGGAGAAAGAAAGAAATTAAGAGAACATAGCAGGAGCGGGAGCAGAGAAGGAACGATGACAGAGCAACGCCGCAGCTTCCGCGCAATCCAGGCACTCTCCCCCTGCCTTGTGAGCGTGATCGCTCAACATGTAATTTGCACTCTTCGCGTGCTCAATGCCGCCCCCTCCCCCTCCCCAAAAGAGGAAATCCTAGCTACGCCACAGGAAACTTGCAGGTTTTAGTTAATGTGCCAACTCGTTGGTCTTTTTAGTGGCTGTTTATCTGACTGCATCATATATCAATCTATTGAATGATTGACTGACTGACTGACTGACTGAGTGGTTGATTGATAGCCTCATGTTACTGCATGATCATGCGTAGTAATGTTATTACTCTTTTCCCGACATCCGAAGTATGCAAATTTGAATCTCAAAACTTACCCCCAAAATAATATTTCAAAACGATGAAAGTTGCTCACTCAAGTATGACATTTCAATGAGATATTTCAAAACAATTAAAATATTCAATAGCTCATCCAAGCATGACATATTAACTAGATAGCAAATCGAAAACATCTGGCCTTGAAAAAATCTATACTTCAAAAAAAAAAAATATATATATATATATACATACATATATATATATATATATATATACATTTCTGTATGATTCCACATCAACAAGAGCCGTCTTAGGAACTGACCAATCACAGATCTACTTGACATGCAGAGGACGATTCGCACACTGACATGTCCATGCACTCTACTCGTGCTTCATCTTAGGGTCGCCATATCAATCATCCGGCTTTCTGCCGTGTATGACGTCTTCCCTTTTTTCATTGAACACTTTGTAAAAAAAAATCATACACAAAAACAGCATAAAAGGTTTCCTTACGATAAAGTTATTCTCCTCATCCCAGTACCCTTCATCCTCACGTTTGGCTGTATACAAGAGAAGGGAGGAAAGGAGAGACGGTAATGATTCATCAACCAGTCAAATATCTGATTCGTTAAAGAGTAACCGCATTTCACCACATTACATGATAAAAACGAGAGATTCAATTATAACGTGAAAGTTATCATTAAGTAGACCTATCGAAGTACACTTACGCGTCGTGTCATAATGTTATCTTTTTTCTCATGGGGGGGGGGGGGGTATTTTCATTATTCTGGCTGTA
>CM057163.1:27422402-27432546 GCA_029962745.1 Echinometra lucunter | reverse complement strand
TCTACAGTTACCACTTCTACTTTCTTTACTACTATTGCTACTACTACTATTATACTTATCTACTCTTGCTACTACATGTATTACTTCTACTCTTACTACTACTAAACTACAACTATTACTACTACTATTTCTACTACTACAACTAGTACTACTACTGCTAGTACTACTACTACTACTACCACAGTACAACAATAAATGTAATTGCTGTTTCATATTTCCCCTTATATATATATATATATATATATATATATATATATATATATATAAAATAGCATACTCCGTAATCGTCAAGAAACATATCATCATCCTTCTCATCTAGAGCTTCATCTCTCTCCTGTTTGGTTAAAAAAAAAAAAAATGTATATATATATATATATATATATATATATATATATATCTGTGTGTGTGTGTGTGTGTGTGTGTGTGTGTATGATAATCATCGACGTATCTATGATTATGGCGCCAGAGGCAAACGAAGGATTTTCCCCCTCCTCCCCCGAAAAAATGAATAAACAATAAATGACATTAACAGAATAAATAAATGAAATGAATAAATGAATAAATAGAATAAACAAATAAATAAATAAATAAATGAATAAAATCAGGCCAAAATGAAAATCTGAGTAGTTCTTTTTCATCATCTAGCAAAATTTGTCACTGAAAAAGTATTCAGGCACTTATTCTGAATTGCTGCCCATCATGTGTTAGATCATCATGAAAGGGAGCAAAGCAATAAAACTTAAGTCTTTCAATTTTTTGAATTAAGAATGTATGTATGTCCTTACATATCTGATTAGCATGTTATTCTTGAGTGAGAATTTGAATACTTAGGCCTAGGCCCTATATGGTTTTTAAAAGTGTGTCTTTTTGGTTAAGTCGTGACACTTAAGGCTGCATACTGCATGTACTGTGTATATCAGAAAAAAAATGTACCACGCAAATTCATGCAGAATAATGGGAAGCAAACTATCAAGCAATTAATCAGTCAATCCATCATATATTTAGTCAATAGGTAAATCAATAAGTCAGAAAACAACCACCCAATTGTTCATACACTCATTCAATCCAAAAAGACAAGTGAGTTGACATAACTTCTATCTGCGATGCTAACATAATGTACTGTACATGGTCAAAAGAAAAACTTGAACATTCATCAAGTAAAGAGACATGGTATCTTATCAATAATTTTACCTAGTCGTTTTGCGTTGCAGGTGGCACAAAAAAAAATGACTACCATATGTGTCATTGTTTTCTCACTTAAGTAAATATAGGAGTGATCATGAAACTTGTAGCCGGGGGGCGGTGGGGGCGGTTGCCCGCTAAAAAGCAACCAAAACGCCCCTCAAGAGAGGGAAAATAAAAGCTTGAGCGGAGAAAGAAAGAAATTAAGAGAACATAGCAGGAGCGGGAGCAGAGAAGGAACGATGACAGAGCAACGTCGCAGCTTCCGCGCAATCCAGGCACTCTCCCCCTGCCTTGTGAGCGTGATGGCTCAACATGTAATTTGCACTCTTCGCGCGCTCAATGCCGCCCCCTCCCCCTCCCCAAAAGAGGAGATCCTAGCTACACCACAGGAAACTTGCAGGTTTTAGTTAATGTGCCAACTCGTTGGTCTTTTTAGTGGCTGTTTATCTGACTGCATCATATATCAATCTATTGAATGATTGACTGACTGACTGACTGACTGAGTGGTTGATTGATAGCCTCATGTTACTGCATGATCATGCGTAGTTGTGTTATTACTCTTTTCCCGACATCCGAAGTATGCAAATTTGAATCTCAAAACTTACCCCCAAAATAATATTTCAAAACGATGAAAGTTGCTCACTCAAGTATGACATTTCAATGAGATATTTCAAAACAATTAAAATATTCAATAGCTCATCCAAGCATGACATATTAACTAGATAGCAAATCGAAAACATCTGGCCTTGAAAAAATCTATACTTCAAAAAAAAAAATATATATATATATATACATACATATATATATATATATATATATATATATATATATATATATATATATATATTTATACATTTCTGTATGATTCCATATCAACAAGAGCCGTCTTAGGAACTGACCAATCACAGATCTACTTGACATGCAGAGGACTATTCGCACACTGACATGTCCATGCACTCTACTCGTGCTTCATCTTAGGGTCGCCATATCAATCATCCGGCTTTCTGCCGTGTATGACGTCTTCCCTTTTTTCATTGAACACTTTGTAAAAAAAAATCATACACAAAAACAGCATAAAAGGTTTCCTTACGATAAAGTTATTCTCCTCATCCCAGTACCCTTCATCCTCACGTTTGGCTGTACACAAGAGAAAGGAGGAAAGGAGAGACGGTAATGATTCATCAACCAGTCAAATATCTGATTCGTTAAAGAGTAACCACATTTCACCACATTACATGATAAAAACGAGAGATTCAATTATAACGTGAAAGTTATCATTAAGTAGACCTATCGAAGTACACTTACGCGTCGTGTCATAATGTTATCTTTTTTCTCATGGGGGGGGGGGTATTTTCATATTCTGCTGCTGTATAAAGATACCTTTTGGGGTGATTGGTTCTCTTTCATTTTCGCTCAAGTTAAAGCGGTAAATCATTTTTAAAAGAAATATAATTATACATTCATGGAGAAAATGATAGATGAATATACAATTAATGAAATATGTGAAGAAATAAACATTTAAATGGATTAAATTACTAATCGATTAATAAGTGATTTATAAAAACAACAACAGTGCAGTGCAGTTTTGCAACAAGTTTAATTTCTGAGTGAGGCTGGGTCCGTCCTGTTAATTATACGTTAGCTAAAGTACACATATTCTTATGTTATCCTAATTCATGGGTCCTGAACCATTAACAGCTACCCATATCTCGACCTTAACGGATCTAGGATTTATCTGCAAGCACTGGGCCTATCATTTGACTGTGCTGGATAAATGTACTTAGTCTTACCTGTATGTAGCCCTGTATAGATAAACGGCAAGAAAAAGAGTGTAAAAGTTATTTCATTTCATTTAATTATTTTTTCCATTTTCAACTTCGAATAACATAAATATATAGAAGCAGTTTATTATATCTTTGAGTTTTTATACAACGTTGAGTACGATTTGATTTCAGTAAGCCATATATTGTTCATAGGTATAGTCAGAGTTAGCATTCCGATTGAATTCAACGGGAATGTGTGAAATAAGTAGTCAGGTGTATTTGCTGGATCATGCCAATGCAAAATCTTCATGTTGACTCTTTTTAAAAGTATTCAAATATGTTTTGTCTAAACTTCCTAAGTAGGATACTACTGATGGGCCTATATTCTACCCCGTCGAACAGAATTTAATTTCAGACAAAAGATTTCCACAGGCCCTGCCCCGAGTTATCTGTATTAAACACATATATTGTTCAAAGGATTATGGAAGCGATTTTAAACTAAAGAAGAAAAAAAAACTGTCTGGACTTTGAAATATCCAGATTGACCACAGAATATACGGGTTTTTGTTAACAAGCTAAAGACTCATTGATATTCTCTTTACTTAATTATTGAAAAGCCAGTGACTAGAACTGGTTTTATGTATCTTGCCATTTGATTTCGCTAATAAAATAGAGAGTGAAAAGTAAGAGCGGCTAAGGTTGTAGAATGATGTATGCTTTGCGTGCATCAAGCGGTATAGCACGACCGTTTTTAAGCCAAACGGAAACCCTGTATCCTTCTGATAGAACTGTTGAGTGTCACGTGACAGCCTGTCAGCCAATATCCTATTTTGTTATGAATTATGTATTATTATTTGGACTAACCTTGCAGATAACTCCCGCATCTAGGGCGTGAGTACAGCCCTCGGTGGAGGTAGACTTCGGACAGTCTTGAATTCTGTCTTCGTTGCCAACACACGCCAGATTTCGGTACATGATTCTCCCCTTGCCTTGACCAAAAGTTCTTGCCCCTGGTCGGACGCCATAAGCTCCGTCCTTCCATCCAAGCTGTCTACAGATCACATTAGCGTCCTGAATTTGGAAAGATGCCCCGCCGCACACCGTCCCCCACTCGCCGTTCTCAAGTACCTCAACGCGCCCTCCCCTTCCAGTGGGACCGCTGTTCGCCAACCGAATCTCTAAAGTAAATTGAAAGGTTTATCAAAAATAAGGTTTTAAAGATTCTTGAGTTTCAGAAGGTTTAAAAGTTCAGATGGTTGGGAAGACGAGGTTCTTAGGGATCACAAGCTTTATAAGGTTCATAATATTCACGAGGTTTAACAGGTTCAACTGTTCAGAAAATTTAGAAGGTTCGAAGGTTCAGAAGGTTTAGCAGGTTCGTAAGGTTCCAGTGCGTATGGGATTTCAAAACTATTTCAGTTGTTATGTTGAGACTTATTATCAAAATACTTTCGTTTTAAATAAGTGGACCTTTCAGACTTTTTTTTTTTGGGGGGGGGGTGCGTACTCATGCGACGCGGTCACCCCCTCCCATAGCAAATCCCAATAGCAAAATGAAACATTAAATAAACACAAAAAGCAAAACAGATGATGAGCATGCATGTCATATAAAGAATAGCTAAAGAAAAACAAAACAAAACAAAAAAAACCCGCCACATGCCAATTCAGAATATAATACAACAGCTTTCGAAATATATAACAAAACAACCAAAATGATAATGATTATGATTAAACAGTGTATTCTCTTAAAACTGTTTACATATTAATCAGATTATGATACTTCTTTTCATATCATTTTAGTTCATTAACCTCTTTTAAAGAAAATCAAACACAAAGGCAGAAAAGGAAAAATATCGAACCCCCAAAAATCGAACAAAAAAAGAAAAAAATAGACAATCATATAAACACATTAGACAACAAGTTGATATTATATTGAAGGTATCACAATAAACAAGAGAAGAAAGAAGGAGAGAGAGAGAGAAAAAGTTAAGAGCTATTAAATATGTCAGTTTAACTTATGATGATGAAAAGTATTTATCAAATCAAATGAAAGATGTTCAGAATATACAAAATGATGGTCATAATGATGATGAAATTAAAGATTAAAAATAGATTATATATTCAATAATTAGACAAAATCTCTTGCTAACATCCGTATGTGTGTTACGAAATTGAATGCTCAATTGTGAAAATCAATCGCTCGCAAACGAAAGTGAAAGCACCTTTGCCTTGTTACCCCGACCATCGCACTAATCTGAATGCACAATCATGACAATAGTGGAAATTAATGTCCAAAAACAAAATTGAATGATTCTATCCAAATTTGAATTTGTAACCATTAATTTGGGAAACTAAAAACTAGTTTGAAAGCACTTAACATAAAATAAGTTGACCAAAGCCTGCCACCTCTTTAACGGAAAACCTATGCTTAAAGGCATTGGCTAACTTTGCGAGTAGCTGATTTAAAAAATTCTCGAACTAAGATGAAACATGTGTATGAGTATTTTTATTTGTACTCAAAAACCCTGAAACCAACCATAATTTGGAATGAAAAAGTGTAAGTTAGACGCAAACGGCGATTTTATTATCCTTCGTCTCACGAGACAATCACTAAGAGGACCACTTTGCTTGAATTTGAAAATGCCGTTATGTGCCTCCCGCCGCATGATACGCCAATACACACAGTATGGCATACGACCCCGTATATTTTTCAAACATTGGTTCACATTTTTTATATTTAAAAATACTTCCTGTGGATATTATACTTTGAAATTTTCAGACTGGTATTTTTACACCATAACCCTTATGTTTATCCCATTTTCAAGTAACAAAACAAGATTTTTTTCAAATCATAAAATTGTTAACCAATGTCTTTAAACATAGTTCAAATTGTTGCACCCTGAGGACAATCAGAGAATATGGATTAGACATACAACAAAGCCAATGCATTATCATGATCATTATGACAAAAGATGAAAGTTGACATTCATATAAGGAAGCGGAGATAAAATTATACTTACTTTGATAAGGACCTGTGAATTATAAAAAAAGAAAGTTAAGAATAGGTACGTTTGTTTTGATATACACAATTATATTGAGCGGTTGCTTGACGGAGAAATCTCTCAAGCCTTACATTACTTTTAGAAAGCGATTGTATTTCAGTGGCAAAATATAGAATCAATAGAATAAAAAGCAATTATGAAATATATTATTTCTAAAAC
This sequence comes from Echinometra lucunter, assembly GCA_029962745.1. Lineage (NCBI taxonomy): Eukaryota > Metazoa > Echinodermata > Echinoidea > Camarodonta > Echinometridae > Echinometra > Echinometra lucunter. Next base: position 27,426,377 of record CM057163.1, on the reverse strand, counting down.
GTTATAATCGGGGATATCCTATTCATATGTGTGTTTGGTCCCCCCCCCCCCCCGGTCCCCTTCTAGGTAAATAAAACATTATTTATACTCTAAATCATCTAATCATCCGATCGCACTTAAGTTTCACTCAGACATGCCTGGTCAGAAAATGAAATGAAAACGAAAAGGATAAAACAAACAACAAAAGACCGTGTCTCTTTTATTCTAACTGAATGACAAACGAGAATGACTTCAAGACTTCAAGAACTTTATTCCATTTCCATTCATTTGCAAAATAAACTAATACAAATCCAATCCAATAGATTGTTGAACAGATACAATATAACATAATGGTTATAGCAAAATAGAATAAAAATTGTAAAATTTGTACAAAAAAGCATATATGGAAATGAGGGGGACCACTAAAAAGCGAAGCTTGTAGAATGTGGTTCCCCCTTACAATTGAGAACAAATACTTACATGTATATGTAGTACATACTCAAGGCAAAAAAAAAAAGAAGCAAAATGTGTATCAACAGAATTATCAAGGGGTCTGCATCGTTACTTACTATTCTTTATAATATTACATACAAAAATAAAAATAAAAGAACATGAATGAATTCGAAGTCGTTATCATCTATAACTAGCTTATAAAACATTTAAAAGTAAACAAGGTGACAGCAATACAACATGGCATGCTGCATATTGTGAACACTAAGATTGAGAAAAGGAAAAAGGAAAGAGGAAAGCGAGATAGAGAGAGAAGAGAGAAATAGAGAGAGAAAGAGAGAGGGAGGAAATAAAGAGAGATAGAGAGAAGGAGAGAGAGATCATACCGGGAGAGCACAAAATACATGGATCTTAGAACAGAGTGGCAACTGGAGAGCTACAGGATGGAAGGAAAATTTCAATGGGAGGGTGAAAGCATAGAAACAAGACCCGTTATATGAAAAGAAAGAAAATATGAATGTTAGAATCGCAAACAAATCAATTTCTTTTGTAAGAGTGTAATAAAAACAGTTTTAATTTTCTCTTAAACGAGTTAATGGAGGGGGCACGTTGAATATCTTTATAAAGAGAGTCAAAGAGTTTTGGTCCGGTAAAAATAAATGTATATAGAGGTTAGAGTATCTCTCTTGAAACTGGGTGAGGTCCTGAAAAGGACTGTGAACCAAAGGAGGTGTGAAGGCTTGGGTGACACGACATTTGCTCCTGCGACAACTGCTCCTGTCTTAATTTCTCAGAAGACATAGGGTTAGGGTTAGGATTGTGATAAGGGTTTTCGTTCAGAATAATGTGAGGATAAGGATTAGGATTAGTGTTAGGTTTAGGGTTAGGTTTTATGTTTAACTTAACGTTCAGAATTTCCACAGGAGCAATTGTCGCCGGAGCAAATGTCATGGAACCGAAGGCTTGAGGTAGGCGGAGAAGGAGTCTTCTCTCCTTCCCGGCCTGCCTCACGTCTTCTCACCTCTCCGCCGACCTCAAACCAAGTCTCCTCATCTCTTCACCTACCTCAAGCCTTCACACTTTCTCTGGTTTATGTCCTTTTCAGGACTTCACCCAGTTTCAAGAAAGATACTCTACCCTCTATCTCTCCCGTTTTCTCGCCTTTTATTTTCACCTCCATCTCTTTCCACTTTACCTATAGTCCTTTCAGGACCATACGTGTTATAAGTCTTCCTAACAATGCCTTGAGCGTCAAATTTACGGTTGAGTGAGCACAAGGTAAAAATTGAAAGAAAAAAACCCTCCAGTATTGACATCTCTTTCATGCTGAATTGGATCTAATGAGAAGGAATTCATGTTTTGGAAGGGCGTTTATGACTTTTGCAAATAATACCTATTAATTCACGGTTGCATGAACACATAATAAAAACGAAGTATCACCATGTTGAAATTATCTGATTATGGAGTAAGTATTGCAGTTTTGCGGTCACTGCACTGGTTCCCTGTAAAAAATCGTATTACAGTATGTTCAAAATGTTGTTGCTAACTTTTCACTGTGTTTACGGTTCTGCTCACCTACCTTGTCTCATTAATTCAAAATTACACTCATGTCGTAGGTTATGGAATGGCCTTTCGGAAGGCATCAAAAAGTGTTTAACCTCTGTGAACTTTTATGAAGTATCTTAAAAACATAATTGTTCAATTCCTAATTTCCTATAAAGCGCCGTGAACACTCCACAGAGTGGATCTGGCGCTATACAAGTCTCATTTATTATTATTATTCTTACTTTCATCATTATTGTGCACTAAAAGTCATACGAATAAAAATCCAATTACTTGCTCTGGTTAACTATCTTGGGGAGAAGATTTAAAATCTTTAAATATTTCATGCTTTCATGCTTGAGTGAGCAGACATAACTTTTGTGAAATGGTGCAAAATTTGAGCTTGACAAGAATTGGTATTTCTTCTGGTTGGTCTCAGAGTTGTGTAAACTCTGGAGACTTAGAAATTTTCTTATTCCTATGACTTACAACATTTTTTCATAAATCTTTGATCTTGGTTGTATGTATGTTCCGACATATCCCACCAATATGTCAAGCTTGGGCGAGGTTTTGAATACTTGATTGATTTCAGATACTACTTTTAGGTAATTTCCCACTATAACAGCTGGCACACTTTTAGATATAAGAAAAAGAATATCAGCATGCAGCCATGCAGACCAAGCATTATCAACCAATCAGTCAGTCAATCAATCGATAAGTACTCAACAGATCATTCAAGCAGAAAACAAGCGTCCAATCATGCACTCATTCAATTCCAAGACAAGTGAGTTGAAACAATCTGCAATGCAAACTTCCATTGGTGTAAATCCCGGAGGAATGGGGGGGGGGGGGGGGGGGGGGGGATATAATCGGCTTTTACTAAACACTCGGGTCGCGTCGCGGCGCGGCGCGCTGGAAAACACTCGGGTCGCGGCTCGCTGAGCCAATTTTTTTTAAATGGTGTCTTCTAATCGGCCTACACGATGGGAAAATTTTATTGAAAATTCTCGATGTCTTTACAACCCTTTTTCATTGTTGTCTTCAAGGCGGGTTCGAGGGGAAATCTACTATAAAATAAAGACAAGTTGAAAGTTACTCTTCATTAACTGATGGAAAAATAAGAAGACAAGAATTATGATTGACAATATGAAAGAAAGAGTATTATGTAGATAAACTGAACTGTAAGACTGCAAGGAAAGGAGTATGACAGAATGGAAACGAGGAAGAATGGAACGAGTAGAAAGATGAACACTGTGGGAAATTAATAAGAGAGGAATACAACATATTTCTTTTCCTTTTGAACCCTTATATATGTGTTCTTTGTTTCCCACAATTCATCTTCTTTTTTTTTTTCTATTTCCATCCATCCTTGTAATTTCTATCCTATTCAGTTTTATTAACTTTATTTTCATATGTCAGTCTTTAACAACAAAATTCTACATTTTATTCTATAACTTTATTTACCTTCTGTTTTTCTGTCATGTGATTTAGAAAAAAAAATATTTATCACTGTTAAACCTGGCCAATAAATTCTTTCAATTTTACACTTTTACTCCTATCATTCCATACTATTCCTTTCTTTCATTGTTTTGTGAATGAAACAATGGCTTGGCGCGCGTGATCTCGAAATGGTAGAGGTCCGGTCAAAAGATGGCGCTCTTCAAGAAAATAAAACGGAGGGTGCAACCTTTGGGTGCAACTCCGCTTCTGATGAATATCCGTTTACATCCCCACTGATCTGTACGTAAAAATATCTTTACGTACAGATCAGTGGTCCAGCCATGATGGTCCAGCCATGGGGGGGGGGGGGGGATATGGAGGGTCATTGTCCCTCTCTCTCTCCCTCTCTCTCTCTCTCTAATAGTTCTTTGGCATTTTGAAATTGCACTATTATTACCCCAATAGCTTATATACGGGATTTACACCCCCCCTTCCCCCTTTTTCTGATGCCATTAATAAAACATGCAAGTTCTGTTTTTGACTCCATTTTGTGTTGATCAATTA
>CM057163.1:27399902-27417402 GCA_029962745.1 Echinometra lucunter | reverse complement strand
AGCAACAATCAGTAGGCCTACAGCACCGCCAGGTAATGTTGATCTTCAGGATAAATCTGTTTCAGAAGTTAACCTTGATTTAGATGATCTAGATCTTCCAGTACCAGCAACAGTCACAGTACCGCCAAGTAGATCTATTGATCTTCAATCCATTTCAGAAGTTAACTTCGATTTAGGATATGACTTCACATTCTCAAGCATGTCAAGTAGCTCCCAAGAAATGGTGGAGGTCGAGAAAGTCCTTCGCTCTCATTCTCAAGAGACGGGTCATAATACTGATATTCTAACACCAGCAGTCGACAACAGTCACAACGCTGTAGCTCGTGGACATGGCTCGTGCATCACATCATCCACATCTCACAGAATGCAGGTACAACACTCACAGAGCCCATTTGTGCTCAATAACTGTAATGTGACAATATACTACTTCTCGAAGTAAATGAGAGCAAACCTGTAAATAGCTGCAAACCTGTAAATAGCTGTTTCGTGTTAGTGTTCGACTCTATCTTCAACTTGTTTTGAGTTTTTCTTTGAACTTCAAAGTTTAAACTTGTTCACGCGTTTCTAGTTCCTTATGTTCAGCTTGCCATTAACAGTTCAAACAAATTAGCAAGCTTGTAAATACTGGTAGACAAAATGGACAAAAGGAAACAACACACTGCACACATGATCGACGCCAGAGGCTCGACCAAGGTAAGTCCAACAAATATATATAGATCTAGTTGTAATGTATGAATATCTAAATTACATGTAAATGCACCTGGTAGGGGTGAACAGGTAATAATAATAATATTGACTGGCGTAACTTTCGGGAGATACCACATATATTTCTCTTACTAGACCCATATTGCCCTCGTCTTCGACTTGGGGCAGTATGAGACTAGTTTGGGAAATATATGTGGTATCTCCCTCAAGGCCAGTCGATATTATATAATTATTATGGCTTTCCCCCTTCAAGCAAATGGCTTTTCTTGAAATAGCATGAATGTAGTCAAATTGTATGCACAATAAGCTGATTTCTTTTTCTTGTAGCTTAGCAACAACTTTATGTAATGCATGCAAAATGAATTTCACTTTCTGTATGAATTTAATGATAAAAAGCAAATTGCAAATAGTACACAGAGAAAGCTACAAAAAGATCACAACAATAGCATCCTGGCATTAGTTTGTGAACAGATGTAATTGCGGGTTCCCAAGAGACTACAAATGTAATCAAATTTTATTGTTTGTCCTGACAACTTTTGTTGCTTGTCCGAGGTTTGTCCGACACATGGCCGTACGCAGCGGAGGGGGGGGGGGGGGGGGCAGTTGCCCCCCCCCCCCCCCCCCCCCCGAAATTTTGAAAAGTTTTTTTTATTGAAAATTTCCACAAAATCTACAAAAAGTGTGCAAAAAATCCCCCAATTTCACTTTTAAAATTGCAAAAGCACCCTCGAGACCAGCTCAGTTGCTTCACTCCCTCGCTTTCGAGCTTCTTTGAAAATTTTTAAGCGTGTTGCCCCCCCTCCCCCCCGGAAAAAAATTTTGTGTACGGCCCTGGTCCGACATAAGAGCTAATGCATGCAAAGTGGAATCCACTTATTGAAATACCATTTTGACAATTTGCCATGTCGATAAATAGTTTGTCACCAAATCCCTAGGGACGAAATATCCATAGATATGACTACAATAATAAACAGGTCTATTAACGAATACGTCCAGCATTGGCCTTATATACATGTGTACATGGTATACATGTACTTTGGTATTAATGCGGTATTCATGCAACTCATTCTACTCGCCAGCATTTATTGCAACCTTTTACGAATTGTGCTATTCTTAAATGTACACATGTGTGTGAAATATGGCATCGGTTCTACTGCATGTTGATGCAATAAAGACTTTCCAAAGTTTCATTCAGGAGCTGTAAAATATACTGTAAATGGGGTTAGTTTACAGTAATTTACAGTAGAAAGTGTACAGTACCTGGGGTAATGGAGTAAGTTTACAGCAAACTGTACAGCAAGTGTACAGTAGGCCTACCTCACTGTAATGAAAAGCAAATTTACAGTAATTTACTATAATGTAACAGTGCGATTCCACAATTTGTAAATTTTACAGTAATTTACAGTACAATTTACAGTATTTTCCTGTAGATATTAGAAATTTACAGTAATTTACTGTAGGATAAAATTACAGTAGCTTACTGTAAAATAAAAAATTACAGTAAATTACTGTGTAGCATAGTTGCCAGTAATTTACTGTAAAATCTACAGTTAATTTTTACAGTATATCATTATTTATAAGACGTTATTAAGGGAATGATCAGTGTTGGGTCCGAGACTGTCTCAGACGAGACAGAGACCGAGACCGAGACAATGATTCCCGAAACAGAGACCGAGACCAAGACACTTGTGTCCAGAATCAGCCGAGATCAAAACCGAGACCGAGACATTAGCGTCCGAGACCGAGACGAGACATGAGACACACAATCACTGTCTCGAGACACCCAACACATACATGTATAAGGTTGTAGATATGATCGTTATAGGGCAGGGGGTGTGCTTAACATAAATGCTTGAGTATAATGCGCGGGGGGGGGGGGGGGGGGGCTTACAGTTGTGGGACTTTTGCCACTTTTGTAACATAGTCGTTGGGCGCCCGGCCGTCATTTCTGAATTTTGTTTGCTTCTAGTTTTTTCTGCGTATGTATTTTGGTATGGTATTTTGGTACATGTAAATCAAAAATCTACAAACTGTATTTCAAGGTATCCAACTCTGAATCTCTACTCTCTTTCGGGTTCTTTTTACTTTCAGAATGAAAACAATGTGATTTTATTCAAGAGATTGAAGTAAAGCAGTGAGATTAACTCGTCAAAATTGAGCTCTTTTTCAGTGACCTTTACAGAGACCGAGACCAAGACATTAGCGTCCGAGACCGAGACGAGACACGAGACACACAATCACTGTCTCGAGACATGTCTCAAGACACCCAACACTGGGAATGATATTAAAATACAAATAAACTTAGATAAGAGGGATTCGGATTGATACATGTACATGTATGTAAGAGCAATAGGCTTATATCTTAAAGTTATTTTGGTCATGAAAAATTATAAGGTATAAACAAAATGTTTAGAATAACACAGGATAACATAGTCAATGGTAGTCATTCTGTATCAGACCAGCCACCATGACTTTTGGGCAAGATTTATTATCTCTTACAGTATCCAGATTTCCCTAATGCATTAATTCACATCCGTGCAACTCGGCTTGTCGATTCTGGTGTTTTAATAATACAGAGGTGTATGTAGGCCTGGTGTTTTCATCTCACAGGCCCGTAACTGGGGGGGGGGGGGGGGGGGTCGGGGGGTTCGGACGAGCAGAGGTCCGCTTGCGCCAAAAAAAAAAAAAAAAAAGGAGGGGGGGGGGGGGAGGGGAAGCGAGGGGAGAAATGAGAGATGAAGGAAAGGCATTGTTTATTACATACGCCTTACAATGTAGCTGGGGGTTCAAAATGTGCCACCCGCTGTCGAGCAGAGGTCCTCCTTAAAAAAAGAAGAAGAAGAAAAGTGAAGGCAAAGGAAAATGAACGTGATGCAATAAAGGTCTTTCTGTCTATTTCCACCTATTTATTTACTCAGGCCCTTAACTAGGAGGGGAGTTGGAATCGCCCCCCCCCCCCCCCCACTGGTGAGCAGAGGTCCCCTTACCTCATCCCCCAAATAAAAATGGAGAAGCGAGGGGAGATATGAAGAAAAGGAAAATTAACGTGGTAAAATATGTAGGCTTTTTCCCCGTCTATTTATGACTCAAGCCCTCAACAAGGGGGGGGGGGGGGTTGGGTCTAAAAAGGGCCCTTTGTTGGCGAGCAGAGGTCCACTTGCCCCAACCCTCTCCCCCCCCCCCCCAAAAAAAAAAAAAAAAAAAAAAAAAAAAAAAAAAAAGAAAATTGAGACGCGAGGGGAGAGACGAGGAAAATGAAATTTAACGTGATGAAATATATAGGTTCCCTCCGTCCATTTATTACTCAGACCCATAACGGGGGGGGGGGGGGGGGAAGGTAGGGGCACGATCGGGAGTTCGAAAGGGGCCTCCCGCTGGCCAGCAGAAGTCCACTTTAAAAAAATGGAGAGGCGAGAGGAGAGATGAAGGAAAGGGAAAATGAATGTGATAAAATATAGGTCTTGCCGTATACATGTATTTATTACTTTTTAAGATTTTGTCCCGAAGCCTCCTAATCTGGCGAATTTAGCCAGTGCCTTCTTTCACCATTTATTTTCAAATTTTGTATATTATGTCGTCATATTACAATCGATTTTTGTCAAAACGTCATCGAGGAATTGTTTAAATTAGGTCCATGGCAGGCCTATATGGCCTATAACCAAGGGGGGGGGGGTATTCGAACACTCTGAGCCCCCCCCCTTCCCCCCCCCCCCCCCCAAAAAAAAAAAAAAAAAAAAAAAGAAAGAGCAGAAATGAAAGATCACAAGGAGAAAAAATCTGAAATGCCACAGAATAGTTCAAGATTTAAAAAGATTTACGTACCTGGCTTAGATAGGGAAATGGTGCACAAGGGGTCACATGAAAGGGAAGAAAGGAAGGAAAGGTAAAAATACTGTGAGACAATAGGATTTTCAGTCCATTTGGACACTTTTTAACTGTTTTTGTCCCACAACTTCATAATATTGAAGTCATGTTTAAGGCCTATGTTTGGGAATTCACTTTATAGGAATTTATTTTTCATTTTGCTACTGATCATGCTGATTTTTGTCAAAGAATGAATGAGCTAAAAAGAGTTATTCAAACTTACCAAATTCTATTTATATGTCTTGCCTATGTGACGAATTTCAATGTTAATTTATTGTAATCAACTCCCCAAAGATGTATTTAATGATTTTTTTTCAGCAAATCGCTACAAATTCGAATAAAACGTGACAAAAATGGAAATAATTTATGTTGACATTATTCTTTCCTGCAAGCAAAACACGCAAAGAGAGTCATATTGGGCAGATTTAGGCGATCGGTATTTTCATATCTTACAGGCTAGTGTAGTTTGATGACGAAATAACACTCCTACCACGAAAAAGAGCGGTTATTATTCCTCGCTCGCTGCGTTCGCTCGTATAATATTTAGATAAGGATGGTTTAGAAAAGCAAACAAATTCGGCGAGTGAGGTGACTGAATACATGTTTAGATAGGCCTATAGCATATCATAATGAGAAATGACTTTTCTACCGCCATGGAATTGTGTCTTTTCCTCGCTCGCTTAGCTCACTCGTAATGTATCTAAAACAGGGTGGTTTCGGACAAGAACTTTTTTGACCAATGAGATACCCCCAAAGAGACACATTTGTAGCGATGTGACCATATTGTCATTTCTCATAATTATGGCCTATATAACAGCCATGATTATTACGGGAAATGGTAAATTATGTTGTGGGGGGGGGGTGGGGTAGATTAGACTTATAATGCAGTATAACTATCGGCACCACCAAAAAGTTTGTCGGCAAATCTATGTCTTTAATCTTCCTTTTCAAACTTGTTTTAAACTTGTTTTGGGCGTCGCGACGCCCCTGGCAGCAATGTCTATGGATATTTCAATAGGACGTTATTGCAATATGCAGACACGTCGCTGTCCTATCGCCATGACATCCGAATACTTCCTAGGCCCACCTTACTTTCTATATTGAAATGAACAAAGTGTATTTTTCTGTGTAATAATTGAATAGATGAATAGATGAATAAATGAATGAATAAATAAATATATTAATCAATAAACTGGACGACTAAGCAAGCAAGCAAGCAAGCAAGCAAACAAGCAAATAAATGAAAAAAAAAAAATCTTCTGATCATACATGGCGCTACCGCCTCCATGAAGTAAAAAGAGTAGATTGCCACTTATAACAGCGCGTATCAAGGATTGGCTTCGAAGGGGGCGGGGCGGTTATAATCCAATATAAATCCGCTGTAAGAAAACCCCTTTTCCCTTTCGAATTCAGAGTAACCCGACCTTATAATATGCTTATGCAAAGCTTTATTTGGTAAAATATACATACGCGGGAGGGGTGTTTCACAAAGCTGTGCATATAAGTGACGCATGACATATCTCTAAGAACGATTTATATAGAACAGCCAAATGAAATGCCCAATGTTTTCCTCTTTTGTTTTCTTCAACAAGTGTGGCTGTATTTCCCATGGTCCCTTCAATCATGCATCTTCGGCAAATATTGATAGCCTAGACCATGCATTTCAAAGCTTCGCTCAAGACTCATATCTTTCATCAGACATTTGAATGCTAACTTTACTGGAGGAGTTTGCTCCTTTGAATGTTTTTTAAACAGATATATGGCACCATACAAATCCTCCTCCTCCTCCTCCTCCTCCTCCTCCTCCTCCTCCTCCTCATCATCATCATCTCAATTGAATTTTTGGGCAAAATATTGTTAATAATTATTATGATGTTAATCTACAGATATTTGAACTTTAGCTTTTGCGATGATTGAAAATCCCATTATTCAAGTCATTCTTGTAGTCAGGTAAAGCTTAGGGTTAGAGTAGAGTGAAGATTTGATACAATTTATATCCAGGCTTCAGTATTCGGTTAGTGTACATTGACATAGAGCAATGTCGCCGGAACAAAAAAATGATTAGGATAAGTAGTTGCTCATCAATGTTGTATTGTAAAGACATGGATGAGTTGTTAGAATATTAAAACTGCGCTAATAAGCTGATCGGATATGTATGAATTATTAAAATGTTATTTCGGTACTTCGTGGCCACAATAACAATGAGATGACACTTTCTCCACAGAGGACTGACCTTAGTAGCTGTCGTATTAATTTTGGACACAAACAAAACAAAACAAAACAAAGCCAAGAAAAAAAATGACTAAAAAGGAAAAAAAAAAAAAACGAATACGGAAGACAACCCCCCCCCCCTCTGGAATTTCCACCTATTTTGAGGTATAGAATTGGCAAAGGGACATTTCCATGCTCATGCGACATTACTGAGGTCAATTTCTATACACTCTAAAAACTAAATTGTTAAATCACCATTTAGAATGGCTGAGGAGTGACTGCATTTTCAAAATGGTAGATTAACGCTTTTGGACATGCTGGATTCAACAATATAAATGGTGATTTAACATGTTATAATGTTGAATCCATCATGTTCAAGGTGTTACATCTACAACTGTGAAAATGTAGTCACTCCTCGACCCTTTTAAATAGTGATTTAACATTTAATTTTTAGAGTGTACACTAAACGATTCCTTAGCTTACTCCTGGGCCCCGTAACGCAAAGATTTGCATTCAATCGCAAAGTTGTAACAGCGAATCAAGACCATTGTTTCATGCACATCTTCTTCTTCTTCTTCTTCTTCTTCTTCTTCTTCTTCTTCTTCTTCTTCTTCTTCTTCTTCTTCTTCTTCTTCGTCTTATTATTATTATTATTATTATTATTGGTTTGGCGTCACCTGTTCCTGGGAGGGTAAAAGCGAATTGAATCACTGTAACCCTGAGGTCTCTCCTCCCGATATCACTGATTGGGGGTGTGCAGGTGGACCACATACACCGGGGTTTCCCCCTACTCTTATACGAATAGTGCAGTGGGATCTTTAACGTGCAAAGGTGGTGACTCTTCTTTACACGGGACCTCCATTTAACGTCCTATCCGAGGGACGGAGTGTTTTCCACTGCAGCATAGCCTGCGTCTATGAAACTTAGAATTATCTAAAATACTACAATGGATTAGAGCTAACAAACTTTTACTAAATCTTCAAAAAACTATGTTCAGTAACACTATAGATTCATTGCCAGCCAGTATTGAATTTGAAGACTTTTTCTTAGAAAGTGTTTCGTATATAAAATTTTTAGGCGTTACAGTAGATAACAAACTTTCTTGGAAGTATCATATCGATAGCATCTGTAAAACAATTTCTCGCAACATAGTTATCATAAATAGGTTAAAAGCATATTTCCCTTCGGCTTCCTTACTCACACTCTATCCCTCCTTAGTTTCACCATATTTTCATTATGGACTTCTGGTTTGGGGCAATACGCACCAAACCCTACTTAACATAATTCTATTATTGCAAAAGAAAGCCATTCGAATTATTTTCTTCTCTCACGCACGTTCCCATACTGATCCTATTTTCCTCCAAAACAAAATCCTGAAAATTAAAGATCTCTATCTCTTCCAGTTAGGTCAATTTATGTATAATTATAACAATGATATGCTTCCCACCGTCTTTCGTATGTTCCCCCCAAATAAACTCTCCCATAAGTACCCAACTAGACAATGGGCCGTATCGATAAAACTAGCAAACGCCTATATAGCGCATGCTTTTTCTAACCTTCTGCTTGTATCTTCAGATTGGCAAATAAGTCCTTACTAGCAAAAAGAAGCAGAAGCATGTTTCTTCTGCAGCATGAGCTAATATTCCTGTTCAAAATTTCCTGAAAATCAAAAGGAAAGGTTTTGTTCTTGTACACAAAGGCCTGTCAGATTAGGGAATGTCTGTATGAAAAGAAGAAACATTCTCTCTTCAACAAGCATTTGCTTGCTTTTTTGCAAGCTCCTGTGCAGGTAGCTTACGCTTTTTTTGGCAAAAACATGATGTAAATTACCAGTCTTTATTTTCAAAATTTGAATTGCCCTCACGTCCTTTTTAAGACCATTAGTAAGCCGATACATGTATTCTTCAGTCTCAAAGGCTGAAGAATACATGTATTCTTCAGTCTCAAAGGCTTGTTATAAAATTGAATATTAAAACCAGTTTGGTTATAAGCAGTAGGTCAAATCGTTTTCTGCATCAAATTTGGAAAGTGAGCGAGGAGTAAAGCTTTCGACAAGGCTTACGCATCGGAGCACAAATCTCCTTTGTACTATTTTCCAGAAGGCATCTTGATCTGACGTTGGAGTGCATAACCTAGTGTTGAAAATTTTCAAACAATATCATGAGGATACCACCTGTCAAACAACATACCGCTTACCTGGCAATACTGGGCCCTACAGAAATATTTAATTGATAACGATTTACTAAGAGCCCATTGAGATGCTCATTCAGAAAATTTTTTGGACCGTAGCCCTGTGCTTGAGCTAAATTAGGTGTCTCAAAAAAGCTTAACGGCAGCTTTGCTTTCGAAAAGTATTTTTTTTTACATCATTGGGAGCATTGGTTTAGATCACTGAAATTGGTTAAGGAAGTTTGATTCTATGCCCTTTAATTGAGATTTTTGCGACCGATTAGAGTAGAGTTGTGTCAAGAATGGCCTTTGTAGGTGTGTATGTAACATGTTACGATGGTCGCGGAAAGCCTAATGACGTAAATGATACATTTTAACGACAGAAACGTGCCATAAAACATGTGTTAAAGGAAATTTTAGGAAACGGACATAGATGATGTTGGTATATTTGTCTCTGACAGAAGATGCTTTAAAAATGATAGATAAAAAAGCTATATAATTTTTAAAGGCAAAGTAGGTCCCCTATATACTGAGTGAAATGAAAATCCGCCTTTCCGCTCTTTGGGACACCCGGTACAGATCTCTGGCCAAGAAAAAGGTCCGGTGCAAGTAATCGCTTTCAGCTTTTACTTTGGCATAATAGCTATTACTAGGTAGCTTATCTTCTAAGCAAATGCTACTTTTATTGATACGGCCCAATATGACTTCCATTTACCCATGCTCAGAATCCTTCTCGCTCAAAACACGGTTATTTTTACCGGCCCCAAATTTTGGAACTCTCTTCATAATGATATCCAACTTGTCCCCTTTCTTAATTCATTTAAGAGGAAATTGAAAATGTTTTTGCTACAGTCTTTATACAGAACAAATAAATGAATATCCACCTCTTAGCCCTCAGTCTTCCTTGATCTATTTATTACCGTATTATCCTGCCCTCTCTGTAGCTAAATATGGCCACTCGCGTTGCAACATGCTCACTTTCATATCGTGCTCTCTCTCTCTCTCTCTCCCTCCCTTTCTCTCTTTTCTTTTCTTTCTCAATGTGCAGCAAGTCTCGTTCTTGGTTTTTCACCTTTGTTGGTTTCCTTATTAAGGTCTTTTACCAGATCTTGTGTGCCTTTATATTTTGTTATTTTTCGATGCATCTTTATACTTTAGCAACTAACGTACGAGTCGTAGCAATCATAACATGAGTACACATTAATTTATGTTTTGGAAAAAAAAACACGAAATGAAATAGAAGAAATGTAAATAGTGTATGTGTTGTTTTCTCTTTTTTTTTCATTATATTTCATAATAAAATTGAACACAAGTTATGAATACAACATTATTATTATTTGAGGATCCACACTCTACAAGCATTGCTTTTTAGTGGATCCCTCCATTTCCAGTATATATATATATATATATATCCGAGAAATGAGAAGCAAGACTAGACGTAGCTGAATACAATTATATACAATTATCTTACTCTGCAAGACACCGTTAGCCATGTTAAAAAGTTGCAGCCTCCTTCTTACTATTATATATATATATATATATATAAACCAACAAAAGCCAATGAGAAGAGTTGACTCAATAACGCATTGTTAATTGCCAATAAGAATTCAATCCGAATTTTCGGGGGCCTCCCCCTTCCTCAGGGAAAAAGACGATAATGTAATATGTACAAAAGTAACCATTTCAATATTAATGCGTCATATTATTCTCAGGCGCATTCAGTCTTGTTTCTTTGTGCAACTTACGTTATTTCACCGTGACTTCTTTATGACATAATATGTATTATATATATTTTTTTTTCTGTGACTCAATAATGTGCGTTATCTTATATAAAAATGCGCCATATTGCTTAGCAACACAGTGGTTGTTATGATCACGCTGAGATTGCGTCTGTTAATATTGAAATGGTTATTTTTTGTACATATATCAGTGTATATTGCATTATCGTCTTTATCCATTAGGAAGGGGGAGGCCCCCGAAACTTCAGATTAAATAAATTCTTATTGGCAATTAACAAGGCATTATTGAGTCAACTCTTCTCATTGACTTTTTTTTTTTTTTTTTGTTTACTTATGCCAATACGTGGACTATATATATATAATATATTTAATATTCTTGTAGATTTATTTTCTTTTGTATTTCAAATTATGTTAACGTTTCCTGTATTGTAAAAAAATATGAATAGTTTTGTATGTATATTTGTATGTATATGTATGTTTGATTTTTTTCAAAATTTGTTGTTATTTGTTTTTGGTCATGAAAATAAACTCTTGAACTCTTGAACTCTTGTTATGTATTCGTTTTTACAGCTGTTTGCTTTTAACTTAGGAAGCCAGAGAAGTCCTTGTTTAAAAAGTACAAGATTTTTCTTTGGCAAGTTTTCTACTCTCACATATTTGTTATTATCTTGATAGTAATTTCTTTGTGAGAGCTTAGAATTAGGGATTCGAGGAGAACCAATTCAAGCTATCAGAAAATATAGATCTGCTTCTAGGCAGTCAAGTTTTTTGAGGGTATTCCACGTCGGGACGAGAGGTGAGTCCAGCTGCCATGGTTCTCCCTCATCGTAGGGGCTTGATCTCGTCCCGTCATCTTGCCGCTGGCTGAAACTACATCGCTGTTCTAGGGGCTCTGGCTGTGGACGACGCCATCCGAGGAGACCAAGGGGTTGAACGACCGCCAAAGAAGATCGAGCGTCTAGCCGAGGGGTCAAGTGGGCGTGGCACAGTGCAGCCAAGCAATCCAGCCAGGACTGATGGCGAAGACGAGGGCAGCCGAAACCCAGTAGAATGTTATTTTATTGTTAAGTTTATTCATCATTCGCAATTCATTTAATGCATTTTTTGCATACATATTTTGTGTACCCCTTTGAAAATCAAGACTGAAAACAAAAGAGAACTAGCTTTATGCCATTTTTTTCTATATCTTGTTATTTGGAGTCTAGTAGCAGTTGAGAGAGAGAGAGAGAAAAGATCACTAACGTGACAACCCCCCCCCCCCCCCCCAGGCTAACCTTGTAATCTATCTTTGACACCAACACTAAGACCATAAAGCCAAATTGCAACCCTCCGCTACCCTTGTAGGCAGGGACGGCGCCAGGGTACTTTAAAAGGGGAAGGGACAAGATGACCCATTATGATAGGTGAGTTTATTCAAGTTTTAAATAAACATAATAATAGGAGTATAACATTGTTTCATGACCCAGCCCTCTCTTAAACATGTTAAACCGTACTCTTCTTTCTTCTTCCTCTTCATTTTCCTTCCTTTTCTCCACTTTTTTGTGTTTGTTCACTCGAAAATCATAAGGGGGAGGTCGCCCCTGCGCCCTCGCTGTATCGCCGCCTCTGCTTATAGGCTTTCTTTGACACACTAAAACCTTAATCATGTCTGCCAAAAGAGCAAATGTACTAGAACAAGAAATTTGTTAAAATCAGTTTCAGCATAAGCTGATTGGGGCTGGCAGTGGCGTACCGTGGGTCAACGCATTGAGGAGGCACCGAGGGAAAAAGTGTGTGCGGGTGTGTGGGTGCGTCACATCGGTCACATCACTGCTAATTGCTCTATTTTGGCATGTCCCTGGTCTATTGTTAGTTGCTGTCCGAAACCACCCTGCTTCTAAATATGACGAACGAGCGAAGCAAGCGAGGAAACACACACGTTTTTTATGTTACAAGTATTAGCCCTTCAGTAAATGACATTGTGAGCTTATTATGACTAATCTAAATTGTTTATTCGGTATCTCACTCACCTAATTCCTTTGCTTTCAAAACCATTAAACAAGAACTTAACGAGCGAGCGTAGCGAGCTAGGAAAAATATACTTTTTATTGTAGAAGTGTTATTCGTCATCGAAATACATGAGATATCTATTAATCTATTCGATCACCTGTGTGCTGAATATGACTCCATTTAGGTAAATCGCTTACCGTCCCAAACCATTCTGTTTTTTTATGAGCTAGCAAAGTCAGCGACCCCCCCCCCCCCCCCCCCACACCAAAAATTATATATAGGAATGGATTCGTCGGCAAAATACAGTACATTTTTTTTTTAATTTGCAAACCACCTCCATGCTCAAATATTATGATACTTTGCTAACTCGCTTCTAAAATAAGCCCATTACCGTGCCCCAAATCATCGTGTTTCTAACTTTGACGAGCGACAGTAGGGAGCTAGCGCACGAAAAATGGGAATTTTTTTAAATCTAAGCCATTATCTACTGAAAGTGTATATATTTTAAGGTAAATTTGCCGCTCGATTTCTTTGAGTGAAATCCAGGGCCCCGTCTTATAAAGAATTGCGACTGATTCAAATCCATCTCAACTTGAGATTGATCTAAACTGTGTACTACTTTCTTTTCTTTTTCTTTTTTTTTTCTTCTTTTCTTTCCAGCCGATTGGGGGGCACGTGCCCCCCCCCCCCCCCCCCCCCCCCCCCCCCCGTAGTTACGCCACTGGGGTATGGCAAATTTTGGTCGAAAGGGTGAGCAGGGTGACCAGATTATGGATTCTGAAATACGGGACTTTGTTGGGATTCGTTCGACTTCAGAGGGCCAGGCACAGTGGGGAAACTGAAAGCAAGCGTAGCGAGCGAGCAAAATTTATGTCAATCGGCTTCATTAGCATCTCTAAAAGTACACAGCTGAAACCCCTCCTCCTTGTCATTGTGCGAAGGAGTGAATAGAAATGTTAGAGGGAAGTTAGATTGTTGTATTGCTTCTTATTTCTTCTCCAAGCTGCAGATGAGACTCTTTTCACTATAGTTTAGACCTACATCGACAGGAGAGAGAGGTACAATTACTTGCTTTTTACCTTACTTTTACGTTTGTCATTCAATATGTGGCCTCTTCAGGAAAGAGATACCTTTAAAAGAGGTACCGTTAAAAGAGGGACCGCAAGAGGGGCATTTTTAGACAAGAGGTGAGGTACTCCCATTGATGTTGGACTTCGGTGGTTTTCAAATATATTTTCTTCCCCACCTTTTCTTATTAAAACATCTTATACGAAACTTGTTTAAATTGTTCTATTTTAGTAATGATAAGCGCCTCTAAACCCCCAAACCAACCAACCGTTCTCATAATTAGCGCTGGAGATACTAAGCTATTCAATGGAGCCCACGTGATCTTTATTAAAGTCTAACATCACAGCTCATGAATATTTGTTTGATGAAATATTGTACTTTTCTACTATTTATACTAGTGAAGTACAATTCTAGGGGCTGTGATGTTTGCCCGGGTAATAAACCTGCCACTTGCAATGCTTAACGAGCGAGAGAAGCGAGTGAGCAAAAAAAAAAAAAAAAATGAAACCTTTCTGCTCCCGCATGCTTCATGAATTGCTTTAAGCATGTTAAGTATATCATTTCTCTGTCTTTGGCTAAATTCTCATTATTTCAACGGCAAGAATGAAATACGGGACAGAACGGGGTCCCGGGGAGGGTCGTACGGGACACGGGGCAAATACGGGACGTCTGGTCACCCTGAGGGTGCATGGGGGGGGGGGGGGGTCTCTTACTATTGATTTCAATTTCAAGACGGGTAACGCAAAAGATCGACATTTTAACTTATTAGCAACATCAAAACAAAATAAAGCAAAAGCCGTGTTTTTTCGGTGGAGATAATTTTTCGCTGAAGCACAAAAGTTTTTACAATGCGTTCGGATGAGCTTACGATAGGTGGAGGGCCAGCACAGTATAGAAATAAATCCACGCTACCATTTCCATGTTATTAATGTTACTCTTAATAGTGTTTATCATGCACTTTCAGAATTTCATCATTTATGGAGCAGATAAAAAAAAACAACGAAGCACATGTATATAAGTTACCCACATCCCATTTCAAGCACTCCAGTAATTGTGGTCCATACCAGCCAGGCGTGATCAAGAAGCACCAAAGAGAATTTTTGTGCTTTAAAAAGAATTCAATTTGCTTTAAACATGTTTATAAAAAAATGTTTATCGCTGTTAGATGCAAAACAGCAAAGCAACTTGAAATCGATCATCGTCATACTTCAGGTAGACATTGATGGTCAGTGATGCGTGGTGATGCGACAATCTATCTCCATATTATTTCGATAATTCTCATTAACCAAAGCACTACCTCTGATCATCAGCTTAATAGCTTTCGCGCGCCATTTTACTCCAGAATTTAATTTGCTTTAAACATGTTTACAAAAAAAATGTTTATCGCTAAGATGCAAAACAGCAAAGCAACTTGAAATTGATCATCGTCATTTGGTTGACATTGAGGGTAAGTGATGAGTGGCGATGCGACAATCTATCTCCATATTATTTCGATAATTCTCATGAACCAAAGCACTACCTCTGATCATCAGCTTAATAGCTTTCGCGCGCCATTTTACTCCAGAATTTAATTTACTTAAAACATGTTTGCAAAAAAATGATTATCGCTATTAGATGCAAAACAGCAAAGCAACTTGAAATTGATCATCGTCATATTTCAGGTTGACATTGAGGGTAAGTGATGCGTGGCGATGCGACAATCTGTCTCCATATTATTTCGATAATTCTCATTAACCAAAGCACTACCTCTGATCATCAGCTTAATAGCTTTCGCGCGCCATTTTACTCCAGAATTTAATTTGCTTAAAACATATTTACAAAAAAATGTTTATCGCTATTAGATGCAAAACAGAAAAGCAACTTGAAATGAATCATTGTCATTTGGTTGACATTGAGGGTAAGTGATGCGTGGCGATGCGACAATCTATCTCCATATTATTTCGATAATTCTCATTAACCAAAGCACTACCTCTGATCATCAGCTTAATAGCTTTCGCGCCATTTTACTCCAGTTTCCATGGCTACGTATCAAACAGTTGATGTTGCTTCTATGTGCATGACATATCACTGGCTTTTGAAGGACATGGTTGTTTTACGCCACCAATCAAATGCGACTTTTTTCCAACTGAATTTAGTCCCAATCTACTCATGACTATGCCTTTAATACCCCATGCAACCATAACACCAAAAACCTTGAAGCCAAATTGCAACCCTTACGCTAATCTTGTAAGTTATCTTTGACACCAACACTAAGACCTTAAAGCCAAATTTGCAACCCTCACGCTAACCTTGTAGGCTATCTTGTACATAAAAACTAAGACCTTAAAGCCAAAATGCAACCCTCACGCTAACCTTGTAAGCTATCTTTGACAATAACACTAAAACCTAAATATTAAGTACAACCCTCACGCTAACCGTGTAGGCTATCTTTACACCAACACTAAGACCTTAAAGCCAAATTGCAGCCCTCACGCTAACCTTGTAGGCTATCTTTGACATCGAAACTAAGACCTTAATGTCCAGATGCAACCCTCATACTAACCTTGTAGGCTATCTTTAACACCAACACTAAGACCTTAAAGCCAAATTGCAGCCCTCACGCTAACCTTGTAGGCTATCTTCGACATCAAAACTAAGACCTTAATGCCCAAATGCAACCCTCACGCTAACCTTGTAGGCTATCTTTGACATCAAAATTAAGACCTTAAGCCCCAAATGCAACCCTCATGCTAACCTTGTAAGCTATCCTTGACAATTACACTAAAACCTAAATCTTAAGTACAACCCTCACGCTAATCATGTCGGCTACCTTTGACGAGTTAAAGTCACATGTGAGGAGCAAATTCGGTAAAGAAAGAAATTTTTAAAGTTTTTTTTTAAAAACTGTCTTTGGAAAGGCGGGAGGGGGGCGGAATTATGGATTTTAAGACGGGTAACGTAAAAACTTGACATTTCATTAAAACAGCAACATCAAAACAAAACAAAACGAAACTCTTTTTTCCGAGGTCTTCATATGCTGAAGTACAAACATTTTTACAATGCACTCCCTGGAATAACAATGGTGGGAGAGCCGCATATTAGACAAAAGAATTCACATTACTGTGTTAGTAAAGTTAGTTTGAGCTTTTATCATGCATTTTTCTAATTTCATCCTTTATCCAATCCAATCAATGTATTTGTAGAGCGCCAGTATCTAGTTGCCTAATCAAAGGCGCTTATGAGACTGAAAAAATACTATATACAAGTTCATGATTCATCTGGGAAAGACTTGGGTAGAGGCTAGTTGTTGTTGTTGTTGTAGGCAATGTGGAAGAGATATGTGTTAAGCAGATGAAGGAGCAGATGAAGGAGAAAGTAAACACACGTGATGTACCTACATCCCATTTTCGAGCACTCCATAGTGCTCGCTATAGTCATGCGTGATCAAGCGCCAAGCAACAGGACTGGCGATAAAATTGATTTGAAATTACTTACTAGAAAGGTGAATCACTTTTAGATTCAACACAGCAATAGCTTAAAATTGATCGTCATTTTCTAGGTTGATATAAATATTCATAAAGTGGATGACAACCCAACAATCTGTCTCCATGATTCATTCATTATCGTCAATTGATCCAACCAAAGAGCTTCCATGGATGTCAAACCCACTTTCCACGGCGTCGAATCAAACAATTATGTTGCTACTCTGTGCATGACATATTCAACAGCTTTAGTGACCATTGTCTTTTAACACCGGCGAATATCCGTTTCGAGGG
>CM057163.1:27387100-27399402 GCA_029962745.1 Echinometra lucunter | reverse complement strand
TCGTCTTGGTCTCGGACGCTAATGTCTCGATCTCGGTTTTGGTTTCGGCTGATTCTGGACACAAGTGTCTTGGTCTCGGTCTCTGTCTCGGGGATCATTGTCTTGGTCTCGGTCCCTGTCTCGTCTTATAAATGATGATATACTGTAAAAATTAACTGTAGATTTTACAGTAAATTACTGGCTACTCTGCTGCAGAGTAATTTACTGTAATTTGTATTTTACAGTAAGCTAATGTAATTTTATCCTACAGTAAATTACTGTAAATTTCTAATATCTACAGGAAAATACTGTAAACTGTACTGTAATTTACTGTAAAATTTACAAATTGTGTAATTACACTGTTACATTATAGTAAATTACTGTAAATTTCCTTTTCATTACAGTGAGGTAGGCCTACTGTACACTTGCTGTACAGTTTGCTGTAAACTTACTCCATTACCCCAGGTACTGTACACTTCCTACTGTAAATTACTGTAAACTAACCCCATTTACAGTATGTTTTACAGCTCGTGAATGAAACTTTGGAAAGTCTTTATTGCATCAACATGCAGTAGAACCGATGCCATATTTCACACACGTGTGTACATTTAAGAATAGCACAATTCGTAAAAGGTTGCAATAAATGTTGGCGAGTAGAATGAGTTGCATGAATACCGCATTAATACCAAAGTACATGTATACCATGTACACATGTATATAAGGCCAATGCTGGAAGTATTCGTTAATAGACCTGTTTATTATTGTAGTCATATTTATGGATATTTCGTCCCTAGGGATTTGGTGACAAACTATTTTATCGACATGGCAAATTGTCTAAATGGTATTTCAATAAGTGGATCCCACTTTGCATGCATTAGCTCTTATGTCGGACCAGGGCCGTACACAGGGGCAACAAAATTTTCAAAGAAGCTCGAAAGCGAGAGAGCGAAGCGACCAAGCTGGTCTCGAGGTGCTTTTGCAATTTTAAAAGTGAAATTGAGGGATTTTTTTGCACACTTTTTAAAAAGATTTTGTGGAAATTTTCAATAAAAAATTCAAGTTTTCAAATTTTTTTTATTTTTTTTTTTTGGGGGGGGGGGGGGGTGCAACTGCCCCCCCCCCCCCCCCCCGCTGCGTACGGCCATGTGTCGGACAAGCAAGAAGAGTTGTCAGGACAAACAATAAAATTTGATTACATTTGTAGTCTCTTGGGAACCCGCAATTACATCTGTTAAGAAACTAATTAAAATGCCAGGATGCTATTGTTGTGTTCTTTTTGTAGCTTTCTCTTTGTACTGATTGCAATTTGCTTTTTATCAGTAAAATTCATACAGAAAGTGTGAATTTAACCTTCTTCAAAGAGATAGGCTTGACTGCACATATTTATCCACTATTTGATCTTTTAAAACTAAGTCTCATATATAAGACATTTTTCTTCATTTTGCTTTTCCATAATGACTCTTAAAATTCCTCCAGAGAGTGATTCTGTTGATTACATTTATCAACAACTGGTAAATTACTCATATAATTAACAAGAGGCACTAGAATTCACCTTCCCCAGCGCTGAGTATCTTCCTATAATAGCATGTTGTACAATGGCCAATCAGAGCCGTTGTCCATATGATGGTTGAAATTTTCTACCTCAGTTATTGCCACTGAAATCGAAAGTGGGTGTTGTCTGCTATTGTAGGAAGATGCCCAGGTTTCAATAGTGGAAGGTGCAGTCCAGTGTCTTTTGCTATCATCAGAAGCCGCGGTGAGTTTTTGAAAAGGGGGGGGGGGGAGGACTGAGTGTACAAACTAGGATAATCATTTCCGCGTTATTGTACAGAGGCCAACGTGTCTACTCAAATAAGGGGGGGGGGGGGGCTGCAGGCCCCCAGCCCCCCCCCCTCGGTTCTGAGGCCCCTGATCATACTACTCTAATTTGCAGCACGTGACAGCTGACGTCATCAACAAAATCACTCTCCTGAGAACTTTCAAGGATGGGAAAAAGCGAAAAATACAAAAATGATACATAATTAGATCAAATGTTGAGAAATGTGTGACGTATACACAAAATATGGATCCACACCTCCCCCCCCCCAAATGCTGATGAACAAAATTTAACAAAAACATTTGCTTTAAGAAAAGAAGAAGAAAAAAAAATATATCGGCTTTTTTTTAAAGGGAGGGTGGGTATATACTGGAAATTTGCTATGACAAGGTATGTTTTGTTCCATTGTTTTTTTTTTCGCGGGGCATACCTTATTATTTCCCCACTGTTAAAAAAATTGGAGCCGCCCTGCCCCCCCCCCCCCTACTGATGGTCATGATTGCAGCCATATGTAAGAGGAATATGTAGGTATCTGATGTTCTGGGAAAGCTGGGAGAAGGAGTCATGCATGTTACTTTTTTGTATATAATTGCAGATGTAATGATCCATCATGATTGAAAAGGAGGTGTATCAGGGGTATCCTTGAAATGGAAGGGGGGGGGGGGAGTTAAGGATAAATTATGCCCAGCTGTCATTTGGTCTGCAATTGATCAACACAAAATGGAGTCAAAAACAGAACTTGCATGTTTTATTAATGGCATCAGAAAAAGGGGAAGGGGTGTAAATCCCGTATATATACAATTGGGGTAATAATAGTGCAATTTCAAAATGCCAAAGATTAGAGAGAGAGAGAGAGAGGGGGGGGGGGGCAATTATCACGAGGCTGGCAAGGGAATGAATGAATCATTCATTGCGCGTGCAATATTATTTTAATAAGTCGTAAAAGTTGATAAATACATGAATATTCATTTATTGATCACATGAATATTCATGTAGTTACTGGTTATTGATGTAATATATTCGAACAAAATGCATGTATTGATATAATATGCCAATGATGTTCTATGAATAAAATACAAATACAAATACATGAAAATGCTGTTACGCGTTGCGCGCAAGCTAAAACAAGCCGGATTTCGCTGCTACTTTGACAAAATGATCGGCGTTATAGGTTTGTAAAATTTTGTACAAAAAACGTGGGAGCAATGACCCTCCATAACCCCCCCCCCCCCCCCTCCCATGGCGGACCATCATGGCTGGACCACTGATCTGTACGTAAAGATATTTTTACGTACAGATCAGTGGGGATGTAAACGGATATTGATCAGAAGTGGAGTTGCACCTAAAGGTTGCACTCTCCGTTGTATTTCTTTGAAGAGCGCCATCTTTTGACCGGACCTCTGTCATTTCGGGATCACGCGCGCCAAGCCATTGTTTCATTCACATCTTGTTCAAAAGGTGACCCTCGGGCAATCAGAATAGTTGTTTTAAATTTGCGACTGATTGCAAACCTTTGTGTTAGGACCCTGGTTTCATTGCATAGGTTGGAGCGAGGCACGTATAGTCGGGACTGAAATTCGATTGGGGAATTTTGGTGCGACCGGCCGCCAAAATCAACCATTCCGATTGGTCCAGGGTCATCGTTTTGAATGAGATGTGCGTGAAACATTGGTCTTGATTGGCTGTTACGACTTTGCGATTGATTGCAAATCTTTGCGTTACGGGGCCAAGGAGTAAGCTAAGGAATCGGTTAGTGGACACTCAAAAAATTAAATGTAAAATCACTATTTAACAGGGTCAAGGAGTGACTACATTTGCACAGTTGCAGATGTACACCTTGAACATGCTGGATTCAACATTATAACATGTTAAATCACCATTTATAATGTTGAATCCAGCGTGTCCAAAAGTGTTAATCTACCATTTTGAAAATGTAGTCACTCCTCGGCCGTTTTAAATGGTGATTTAACATTACAGTTTTTAGAGTGTATAGAAATTGACCTCATGTCGCCTGAGCATGGAAATCCCCCCCGGGGGGGGGGGGGGGAGGGGGCACTCGACCCCAAAAGTGGTAGGTGTGTGCCGCGGGCGAGACAAAAAACGGGGGCTTTGGAACGGGCTTATCGTGAAAAGGAGGGTCTTCGGAACGGGCTTCGGAACTACAAATGTTTGTGTATTCACGGGTCTTTGGAACCTGCATGTGAGTGCGTATGTATCCCTATGGAACGGGCATACGTGCATGCAGCTAGCCCTCCGGCACGGGCGCCGGGTGCGCTCGCGCAGAGGCGATGGTCGGACAGCGCTCTGCGGGCCTCTTTTCACCAAAAATGCAGCTCATTGTAGCGGATCAATGCGTCCGGAATGGCGAAACGAAAAACATGCGGCGCTTTGAAACGGATTTCCTTCTTCTTTTTTTTTTCGATAAGAAGAAAATGCTATGCTTTGGAACGGAAATTTGAGTGTAAAAATGGGGGTCTTCTCCGCGGCACATACCCACCACACATTATATACTGAGTGCCCCCCCCCCCCGGATAGAAATGCCCCTTTGGCAACTTTATACCTCAAAATAGGCGGAAATTCCAAGGGGGGGGGTCTTCTTAAGGTGCTTTCACACATGATGTGACAGTGTGGTAGCACACTGTGGCGCCACACTGTTTCGTCTTCACACATGATGGGACTTTGTGTCACCACTTATGCTAATGAACGCGCAATTACGCGTCAACTCTCAATAAGAGAGCATATTGTCAAAACTTGCGCAAGCAATCTCATGGAATCAATGTTTGCGCTAACGTTTTAGAAATTTGATTGGTGCGCATTTTTTGTGTATCTAGGCAGCTAAAAAATAAAATTAAAAAAAAGTGTGTCCTGCCCATAGGTCCTGCCTCGACCTCGGCGACATTTTTTGTCGCCCTATACCCATAGGCTTGTACACAAAAAGGTGTGGTGACACAGCGTGTTACAAAACTGTCGCATCATGTGTGAAAGCACCTTTATTCGTTTTTTTTTGTCCTTTTTAGTCATTTTCTTTCTTGACTTTGTTTTGTTTTGTTTTGTTTTGTTTGTGTCTAAAATTAATATGACAGCTACTAAGGTCAGTCCTCTGTGGAGAAAGTGTCATCTAATTGTTATTGTGGCCACGAAGTATCGAAATTACATTTTAATAATTCATACATATCCCATCAGCTATTAGCGCAGTTTTCACCGAGTTTTCATATTCTAACAACTCATCCACGTCTTTACAATACAACATTGATGAGCAACTACTTATCCTAATCAATTTATTGCTATGGCGACATTGCTCTATATATGTCAATGTACACTAACCGAATACTGAAGCCTGGATATAAACTGTATCAAATCTTAATCTTCACTCTGCTCTAACCCTAGGCCTTATCTGACTACAAGAATGACTTGAATATGGAAAGTCAAATGGGATTTTCAGTCATCGCATAAGCTAAAGTTGAAATATCTGTAGATTAACATCACAATAATTATTAACAATATTTTGCCTAACAATTCAGTTGAGATGATGATGATGAGGAGGAGGAGGAGGAGGAGGAGGAGGAGCATTGTATGGTGTCATATATCTGTTTAAAAAGCATTCAAAGGCAAAAACTCCTCCAATAAAGTTAGCATTCAAATGTCTGATGAAAGATATGAGTCTTGAGCGAAGCTTTGAAATGCATGGTCTAGGCTATCAATATTTGCCGAAGATGCATGATTGGAGGGACCATGGGAAATACAGCCACACTTGTTGAAGAAAACAAAAGAGGAAAACATTGGGCATTTCATTTGGCTGTTCTATATAAATCGTTCTTAGAGATATGTCATGCGTCACTTATATGCACAGCTTTGTGAAACACCCCTCCCGCGTATGTATATTTTACCAAATAAAGCTTTGCATAAGCATATTATAAGGTCGGGTTACTCTGAATTCGAAAACGAGAAAAGGGATTACGAGTGAGCTAAGCGAGCGAGGAAAAGACACAATGCCATGGCGGTAGAAAAGTCATTTCTCATTATGATATGACATTGGCCTATCTAAACATGTATTCAGTCACCTCACTCGCCGTATTTGTTTGCTTTTCTAAACCATCCTTATCTAAGTATTATACGAGCGAACGCAGCGAGCGAGGAATAATAACCACACTTTTTCGTGATAGGAGTGTTATTTCGTTATCAAACTACACTAGCCTATAAGATATGAAAATATCGATCGCCTAAATCTGCCCAATCTGACTCTCTTTGCGTGTTTTGCTTGCAGGAAAGAATAATGTCAACATATTTCCATTTTTGTCACGTTTTATTCGAATTCGTGGCAATTTGCTGAAAAAAAAATCATTAAATACATCTTTGGGGAGTTGATTACAAGAAATTAATATTGAAATTCGTCACATAGGCAAGACATACCAGATATGATCAGTAGCAAAATGAAAAATAAATTCCTATAAAGTGAATTCCCAAACATAGGCCTTAAAAATGACTGCAATATTATGAAGTTGCGGGACAAAAACAGTTAAAAAGTGTCCAAATGGACTGAAAATCCTATTATCTCACATTATTTTTACCTTTCCTTCCTTTCTCCCCTTTCATGTGACCCCTTGTGCACCATTTCCCTATCTAAGCCAGGTACGTAAATCTTTTTAAATCTTGAACTATTCTGTGGCATTTCAGATTTTTTCTCCTTATGATCTTTCATTTCTGCTCGCCGGCTTTTCTTGGGGGGGGGGGGGGGGGGGGTTGGCTCAGAGTGTTTGAATACCCCCCCCCCTTGGTTATAGGCCATATAGGCCTGCCATGGACCTAATTTGAACAATTCCTCAATGACGTTTTGACAAAAATCGACTGCAATAAAATTATGACGGCATAATGTACAAAATTTGGACAAAATCGTAAAAAGTAATAAATACATGTATGCGGAAAGACCTATATTTTATCACACTCATTTTCCTTTTCCTTCATCTCTCCTCTCGCTTCTCCATTTTTTTTAAAAGTCGACCTCTGCTGGCCAGCGGGAGACCCCTTTCGAACTCCCGATCGTGCCCCTACCCCCCCCCCCCCCCCCGTTATGGGTCTGAGTAATAAATGGACGGAAGGAACCTATATATTTTATCACGTTAATTTTCTTTTTCCTCGTCTCTCCCCTCGCTTCTCAATTTTCTTTTCTCTTTTTTTTTTGGGGGGGGGGGCTGGGGCAAGTGGACCTCTGCTCGCCAACAAAGGGCGTTTTTTCGACCCCGAACCCCCCCGCCCTTGCTGAGGGCTTGAGTCATAAATAGACGGAAAAAACTATATTATTTTACCACGTTAATTTTCCTTTTCTTCATCTCTCCCCTCGCTTCTGCATTTTTATTTGGGGGGGGGGGGGAGGGATGAGGTAAGGAGACCTCTGCTCACCAGTGGGGGGGGGGGGGGGGTTCCAACTTCCCTCCTAGTTAAGGGCCTGAGTAAATAAATAGATGAAAATAGACAGAAGGACCTATATTTCATCACGTTCATTTTCCTTTGCCTTCGCTTTTCTTCTTCTTCTTTTTTTAAGGAGGACCTCTAGATCTGCTCGACAGCGGGTGGCACATTTCGAACCCCCAGTTAAGGCGTATGTAATTAACAATGCCTTTCCTTCATCTCTCATTTCTCCCCTCGCTTCCCCTCCCCCCTCCCTTTTTTTTTTCTTTTTTTTTTTGTTGGTGCAAGCGGACCTCTGCTCGTCCGAATCCCCCGACCCCCCCCCCCCCCCCCCCCCCCCAGTTACGGGCATGTGAGATGAAAACACTTGGCCTACATACACCTCTGTATTATTAAAACACCAGAATCGACAAGCCAAGTGGTACGGATGTGAATTAATGCATTAGGGAAATCTGGATACTGTAAGAGATTATAAATCTTGCCCAAAAGTCATGGTGGCTAGTCTGATACAGAATGACTACCAGTGACTATGTTATCCTGTGTTATTCTAAACAATTTGTTTATACCTTTTAATTTTTCATGACCAAAATAACTTTTAGTTATAAGCCTATTGCTCTTACATATTAATCCGAATCCCTCTTATCTAAGTTTATTTGTATGTTAATATCATTCCCAGGGGTGTCTTGAGACATGTCTCGGTCTCGAGACATGTCTCGAGACAGTGATTGTGTGTCTCGTGTCTCGTCTCGGTCTCGGACGCTAATGTCTTAGTCTCGGTCTCTGTCTCGAAAGGAAATGTCTCGTGTCTCGGAGGCCGAGACATCGGCGAGACACTGAAAAAGAGCTCAATTTTGACGAGTTAATCACACTGCTTTAATTCAATCTCTTGAATAAAATCACATTGTTTTCATTCTGAAAGTAAAAAGAACCCGAAAGAGAGTAGAGATTCAGAGTTGGATACCTTGAAATACAGTTTGTAGATTTTTGATTTTTATTTAACAGTCAGAGAATACATACCAAAATATATAGGCAGAAAAAACTAGAAGTAAACAAAATTCAGAAATGACGGCCGGGCGCCCAACGACTATGTTACAAAAATGGCAAAAGTCCCACAACTGTAAGCCACTCCCCCCCCCCTTTTACTCATACTCATTTATGTTAAGCACGCCCCCTGCCCTATAACGATCTTATCTACAACCTTATATACAGTATTGGGTGTCTCGAGACATGTCTCGAGACAGTGATTGTGTGTCTCATGTCTCGTCTCGGTCTCGGACGCTAATGTCTCGGTCTCGGTTTTGGTCTCGGCTGATTCTGGACAAAAGTGTCTTGGTCTCGGTCTCTGTCTCAGGGATCATTGTCTCGGTCTCGGGCTCTGTCTCGTCTGAGACAGTCTCGGACCCAACACTGATCATTCCCTTGATAACGTCTTATAAATAATGATATACTGTAAAAATTAACTGTAGATTGCACTGTTACATTACAGTAAATTACTGTAAATTTCCTTTTCATTACAGTGAGGTAGGCCTACTGTACACTTGCTGTACAGTTTGCTGTAAACTTACTCCATTACCCCAGGTACTGTACACTTCCTACTGTAAATTACTGTAAACTAACCCCATTTACAGTATGTTTTACAGCTCGTGAATGAAACTTTGGAAAGTCTTTATTGCATCAACATGCAGTAGAACCGATGCCATATTTCACACACATGTGTACATTTAAGAATAGCACAATTCGTAAAAAGCTACTGAAGGGGCGGCGAAAATTGATTTGGTCCAACAAGTGACATTTACAAAGGTAAGCATCTGTCCCCCCCCCCCCCCCCCCCCCCCCCCCCAGCTTGTGGCGCCTTTGGTAGACAGGGTCTATTCAATATCAAGAAACACCACTTTCATTAAAAGGCAACTCGGGAATGCTGCGCCCAGTGGAAAATTTTTAGTTTATGGAATCCATTATGATAATGAAAATTTTACATCCAATAATTTTGCGAGGGGCAAGAACAAAACGAACATTCTTCCCACGGCATTTTATTAAAGTACCCCCTCTCTTGCAGAGAGAAGCACTTGCCCCGTCACACCGCGCTTTCTAAATTCTATAGGAAACGTTTTCATTAGTCTACGAGGGAGCGTATCGACCGAGCGAAATAAATAGAATGTGGAGGTCATGTATTTTAGAGCAAACTAAAGCTCATTAGACATCATTCATCAAAACGAATTCTTATTGTCTTGCGAGGGGGCCCAACTGAGGGGCAAAAAAGATTTTTGCAACTTTGCAAACATGAAAATTCATATTATTTCGTACTGAAAACTTGCATTTCTCAACACTAGATACTCTAAATTATGATGTTATGGGTTAAGAGAGTGAGAGAGAGAGAGAGAGAGAGAGAGAGAGAGAGAGAGAGAGAGAGAGAGAGAGAGAGAGAGAGAGAGAGAGAGAGAGAGGGTGGGGGGAGGGGCAAAGATGATTCCCCCTTGATATGGAAAAAACCTGCCCCTTTCTCTTGCTGCCGCTGGTGAGACGGGGGATAAACAATAATTATCTGCATGTGCATATAGAATTTGTAAATGCATGTACATAGAGCTAATGTGAGAAAATGTAGGTGTTAGAATTATCCTGCTCTTTTACACGACTAGAAAGCTGATCGCAACACCTCAAATTGTATTGTCATGGGTGGGGGGGGGGGGGAGGGCGAACATATACCCCCTAATGAAGCAAGCATCTGCCCATTTTTATAATATCTAATTACTGAGAAACATTGCATATACGAGGGAGCGTAACGACCGAGTAAGACAATTTTGATTTTTGAATGCTGAAAGTTTGCATTTTAAAACACTAAGCTCATTTTACATGGTCATAGTGCAGTCTTATGATCTGAAATTTCTTTCAAGACCCCCATTTGAAGAGGGCCATTTAGTTCTTAAGCCCCTCAGTTCATAAGCAACTTCATTTCTTAAGGGTATGGTTTCAGATTTTGGGGCCACACACCCCTACCCTTTCCAAATGTGAGTGCCCCTTCCCCCGGTGCCCAACCCCTCCATGGCTGGACCAACATAGGCTGGACGGATCAGAAGCGGTGTTGCACCACTGATCTCCCCACAAGATCAGTGAGTTCAGAGTGGATTTATAGAGAGAGTGGCGTCACGCGTGTGTACAAGCTATGGGGCGCGCGGTCAAAGGTCAAACATGGGGATCAAAATAGTTCCCTCCCAGTCTGTTGCGTCGTCTGCTACCTACATGAACAGAACGAAGGTACCTTGCTGCCAGCTTGCAAGACGATATTTGATTGTATCCACTTTTTACTGACAGTATGTATAAAGCTTCCCGAATGAAGGAAATGCAGCATAAAATCTCAATGTTTGATTCCGGTGAAAAAAGGTCTTCTGTTTTGAGCCAGAATGGCATTTACTAATCATTCCCCTGCAGCTGTTCGTTACCACGATTGTTTTAAAATTCTTTTATTCAAACATAATTCCGGATTTTGTAAGCATACACTATCATGCTCAATCCATTTCCTTACGTGTATGATCATCCCCCCCCCTCTCTCTCTCTCTCTCTCTCTCTCTCTCTCTCTCTCAGTTTTCTTTTTGATAAGGATTAATATAAACTCATTATTTTGATAATCATTTTGAGCAAACTCTATTCTTGCAGACGGCAGTTCATCCCGGGGCTCGAATTTGGTGTCGACGGGGTGTGTCGCTGAAGCCTTCATAACCGTACCCATGTTTAATGGTCATTTTGGCAGAGAAGGGCACCCATTATTAGGGATTATGCACCTCGGATGTATAGGCCTACTCTAAAGAATAAAATTACTCATTTTTAACAAGTGAGGGGCATGTTAAGGGATTGCACCCCCTAGGCCCTGTTATATTTTTTGAAGAGCGCCATCTTTTGACCGAACCTCTGTCATTTCTTCGAGATCTCGCGCGCCAAGCTCTCCGGTTCTAGCCGAGAATACCCGAAGTCGTGTTTTTGCGTTAAAATTCATCTTAACATCAATAATATCGCGGCAGTCATGGACCCTCAGAAGCTTGTTGAAATTCTGCAGGGGACCATTCATCCTGAATTGAGAGAAACCGCTGAAAAACAGCTTGATGAAGTGAGTATATTTTCCGCTATCATGTCTGATGCAGTGGTCTACACGTGTGGCATGTCAAATGAATGGGCATGAAATGAGAGAGTGCGAACTTCGACATGCTTAATAAAATGCGTGTGTGAATAGTGAATGAAGAGCATGCATGCTTGTCATGTGGATGCCATATTTGATTTTGATCACCAGTGCGACATGCATAATCATGAATTAGAATAGCAAGGTGACGAAGGCTTAGTCCTTACACATGTACACAATATTCCAGGATTAAGAAAACAAAAGAAGGGAGGCAGACTTGGAGAATAGGGGACCAGACAATTGTGTTGTAACTTGTTACTGTGTGCAAGCAAACCTGGCAAATGGAAATGCAGGCATGGCAGGGGCTGCAGGGTCCTTGCTGATGATGTACATGATCAATGAATGAACAGTAAATGATGTCATATCACATGTATCAGAGAAAATGAAATTCACCTTTTTTTCCCCCTCTAATTTCTAAAGTTTTAGACTCTTAATGATACGTGAGATATGGTGTGAACTTTGACAGTTTTTGGACTTTAGGCACTTTAAGAATAAAATTGCAAGGTATAGCATGTCTGTTGTTTAAGTTTAGTAGATCTATAGGGTCCAGGGCCTAATCGAACATTAACTTAGTATAAAATACTGTGAAGTAAAACCTAGCATTATTGTGAGTGTGTGGGGGTGGGGGGGGGGGGGGGGAGAAAGGTCGGATATCCTTTTGATAACATATTTACCTTGTTACTTGTTACTTGTTGCAGTAATCAATCCCAAAACGCAGCTCCTTGGAAGCTATACTGGGATGTCAATAGCCTTTAGCCAAGGCACTTGGTGCTGTTATTTCCCTAAACGCGCCTGAATACATAGACTAATCGAACAACAACTGTGATCCGTGGCCGGAGGTTCGTTAGCACCAAGGCCTTTACTAACCTGAGTGGTTGTTGTAGTTTATTTCTTTTGTTCTGTATTATATTTCCGCTACCGAATCGGTAGATA
>CM057163.1:27361600-27386600 GCA_029962745.1 Echinometra lucunter | reverse complement strand
TTCCCCTCCCGCGCAAAGCGCGGAAGCTCCGGCGTTTTTGTGCTGTCAGTTCCCGCTCTTCTTACGCTCTCTGCCTGTTAAGGGGTGGGGGGCATATGCATAGCCAAAAATTTACCGGCTAATTAAGTCTAGGATCAGTGGTGTAATTCTCTGCCTGTTTTCGGGGGGGGGGGGGGGGGGGGGGGGCCAGAGCCGAAAATTTCTCGGAAACTAAGTCCAGAAATAGAATATGCGGAGGTGAGCCCGCACCGCGAGTTGCTTGTTGTGAAGCCCTTAGCGGGTGGGTCCCAGGGTTCTGGCTTAGGGCCCCTTATGGGGGTCTACAGGGAAAGCCACTGCGGGGAGCCTCCGGAAACTCCGGGGTTTTGGTACTAAATTTTCCCTCATTTCTTTTGTTTCACTTTTTTTCTTTCCCTCTTTTCCCTTTCTCTCTTCTTCTTTCTCCTCTTTCTCCTTTTTTCTTTCCCTTTCTCCTTCTTCCTTTCCCTTTCTCCTTTCTTTCCCTTTCTCTTTCTCTCTTTTCCTATCTTCTTTCTTTCCCTTTCTTCTTCCTTTCCCTTTCTCCCTTCCTTTTTCTTCCTTTCCCTTCCTTTCATTTTTTCCCGGTGGTTTGGTAGATTTTCCCGCTGAAATCCTTCAGGGGGGGGGGGGGGGCACTCTGCCCCCCCGGTTGTTACGCCACTGGTTGTCACGTTAGTGATTTTTTTTTCTCAACTGCTACTAGACTCCAAATAACAAGATATAGAAAAAAATGGCATAAAGTTAGTTCTCTTTTGTTTTCAGTCTTGATTTTCAAAGGAGTACACAAAAATATGTATGCAATAAATGCATTAATGAATTGCGAATGATGAATAAACTTAACAATAAAATAACATTCTACTGGGTGTCGGCTGCCCTCGTCTTCGCCATCAGTCCTGGCTGGTTTGCTTGGCTGCCCTGTGCCACGCCCGCTTGGCCCCTCGGCTAGACGCTCGATCTTCTTTGGCGGTCGTTCAACCCCTTGGTCTCCGCGGATGGCGTCGTCCACAGCCAGAGCCCCTAGACCAGCGATGTGGGTTCAGCCAGCGGCAAGATGACCGGACGAGATCAAGGCCCTACGATGAGGGAGAACCATGGCAGCTGGACTCGCCTCTCGTCCCGACGTGGAATACCCTCAGAAAAACTTGACTGCCTAGACGCAGATATATAGTTTCTGATAGCTTGAATTGGTTCTCCTCGAATCCCTAATTCTAAGCTCTCACAAAGAAATTACTATCAAGATAATAACAAATATGTGAGAGCAGAAAACTTGCCAAAGAAAAATCTTACTTTCTAAACAAGGACTTCTCTGGCTTCCTAAGTTAAGCAAACAGCTGTAAAAACGAATACATAGCAAGAGTTCTAGAGTTCAAGAGTTCAAGAGTTTATTTTCATTTCCAAAAAAAAACAACAACAAATTTTGAAAAAAAAATCAAACATACATAACTATTCATATTTTTTTTACAATACAGGGAACGTTAACATAATTTGAAATATAAAAGAAAATAAATCTACAAGAATATTATATATATTATATATATATATATATATATAGAGAGAGAGAGAGAGAGAGAGAGAGAGAGAGAGAGAGAGAGAGTCCACGTACTGGTTAAGTAAAGAAACAACCCCCAAAAAAGTCAATGAGAAGAGTTGACTCAATAATGCCTTGTTAATTGCCAATAAGAATATATTTAATCCGAAGTTTCGGGGGCCTCCCCCTTCCTCAGGGATAAAGACGATAATGCAATATACACTGATATATGTACAAAAAATAACCATTTCAATATTAACAGACGCAATCTAAGCGTGATCATAACAATCACTGTGTTGCTAAGCAATTTGGCGCATTTTTATATATAGTCTGAGAGCCTGCGACATGTTGACTTACCCCATCGAGCCCAGAAGGTTTGACCCCTGAAATATATTTAGCCCATGACTGTGAGTCAGGAAATGGGTGTCAGCTGGCACCAATAGGGCGGGGGCGACCTACCAAGCCCCCCGAAAACGCCCCAAATGCGGGAAAATTCAACCCACTGAGCCCCTGGATGAAACTTGGTCAAAGTGGAAGTGCCCAAGGGGCACATTACAGAAATATAAAAGCTGACATCCCAGGTGGTAGGAAAGGGGCAGCTGACCCCCCTCGAAAACGCCCCTAATGCGGGAAAATTTACCTGGCTGAGCCCATGGACCAAAATTTGCCACAAGATAGCGGTATGGGTGTACATTACAAAAATATAAAAGCTGACACCATAGCTGGTTGGAAAATACCAGCTGACACCCCCAAACATGAAAAAGTGCCCCCCGCCCCTCCTGCGGGAAAATTTACCCCACTGAGCCCATGGACCAAAATTTGCCACAAGCAGTATAGGTGTATATTACAAAAATATAA
Source organism: Echinometra lucunter (assembly GCA_029962745.1). NCBI lineage: Eukaryota > Metazoa > Echinodermata > Echinoidea > Camarodonta > Echinometridae > Echinometra > Echinometra lucunter. The sequence continues at coordinate 27,384,193 of CM057163.1, read as the reverse complement.
AAGCTAACACCATTACTGGTTGGAAAATACCAGCTGACACCCCCTAAACATGAAAAAAGTGCCCCCCCCCCCCTTTCGCGGGAAAATTTACCCCACTGAGCCTGTGGACCAAAATTTGCCACAAGATTGCAGTATTGATGTACATTAAAAATTACTACAGCTGACACCATAGATGGTTGGGAATTACCAACTGACACCCCTCAAACCTTTGGGGTACACCCCCCCCCCCCCTACAAGAGGACTATACTTTATCTCATTCAGCCCATGGACCATCATTTTTAACGATCTTTAACCTGTAAATTACAAAATATAAAACTGGTTGGAACCACTCTTCCCTGCCCCTCCCCCCCCCCTCCAAAAAAGGAACAAAGTGTAACCCCCCCCCCTACATTTAGGCCCGTTGTTTATCCCAACAACTCCCAACTAGCCCGCAATGGCCTCAGATAATGTTACACAAGGTAACGGTTATGTATGTATGGGTGTGTGTGTGTTTATACAAAACTACAAATTTGCAGTCATTTACTACATTGTAAGCATTAAACTGTGTGTGTTTGAAATTATGTTGGATAAATATAAGTAACTCATCCACTTCATGCAAATGCTTTAGAATAACACCAAGCAACATCAACTGACAGGCATCCCATGCTCAAACACACAAACTCATACAGAATAAACATTACTGACATCTTCATTGGAAACTCAGCATACACAGTGTATTGAGGTTTTTGTAGCCATCAAATTATCTATTGAGCATGCATCAGTTTTAAAATAATCATAAAACAATAGAATGTAATTTTGAAGAAATGGGATCAGCTTATCTTGATATAGCAGCATGCTACAGTATTAGATCACTTGAGTTTCCACTGCACGTGTACCATACACAAACATCAAACATGACATTGCACACACAAAGAATACAACCATCCTTGATTCATTTTCACATCAAAATATAGAATGCCTGTACATTCAATTGTGATTTATAACCATATCCAAATGTAATATGAACTTTGTGATGTTACGCCTAAAGTAAGGTTGATTACTGTCACAATACAACTTGAAACTAGAATGACAGATGCAAATTATTAAGTAACATTTATTAAGCTGTAAAATAAATCAAACAAAACATCATTTTGTTGGTAAAATATCAGCTTCAACAACCCTTCATGTAGCAACTAGTGTGTACCCCCCCCCCCCCCCCACCTCCCTTACAGACTGAGGATGGTAATGGAACTGTTTATCATCATAGCATACATGTAACTGGGAAAATAAAACAGATGGAACAGAACTCTTGAAATGGTAAAAAAATGACTTTTGAATGAAGAGAGAGTTCCTTCCAAAACTCCCAAAAGACAAAATCTACTTCCTTGATGTCAGAGTAAAACACATTTATTTTCCAGACTTTCAGCATCTATCAAAGTGAGTGATGTTTTCACAATTGCATGATAACCAGCTGAAGCAATTTTGCTCAAGCAACAGCTAACCCATGTTCTACTAATAATTTTTTTTTTTAAAAGCAGATTAGTGATTTGGTCTCCTTTTACAAATTGCATAGCTGATAATTTCTCAAAATAAATATCTTATAAATCTCACCACACATGACAATTTTTTACAAGTTGGCAGGTAAACTTTTTTTTTTAGAAAAGTTCTTCAAATATAGACAAGACATTGTGTTGTAAACCAGAGTATGTAATGTATAAGCCTATAATCTTTTCATTCAAACACTGGTGAAAGGGGGGGGGGGGGGGTTGTATTTAAGTATCATGTAACAACATGCAGTCATGCATTATACAAATTTTCTTACAAATGTTTGTTTATGCTTACTGTAATTTAATGATACATGCACTTACATGTAAAGAGCAAACTTAGTTAAGTGCAGTTAGCAATGACCTTTATCTAGTGTGTGCAGAGCTATGAAGTATTTTCAATTATGAGACCTCTGCAGTTATTTTTCCCCAAAACTGATTGTGCTACACACACAAAAAAAACCCTGCAGACAGAACTGGATAAAATGGAGGAGGCTCTGGAATCTACATAAAAAAATCAAGCTACTGCATAGCATGTAGCTAATATGAAAACTGTATATCATAATCAAAGGTAGCTCAATGATAACCATCATGGAACATCACTGGGAAATATTTAAACCACAAAACTCTTTGTTCGAGCACACTGAAATTAACAGTTATAAATGAAATGTGAGAAAAAATATGGCTCAAATTTAAAAGGCTCCACAAAACCCATTTATCTACTAATGCGATATATATTGTAGGCAACAACATAATGGCTTCTTTAAACTTTTTTTCTCTTTGCAATACATGCATGTCTACAGGATAAACATACTGCATGGCCCCAAAATTTCATTTCTATGTATCGGAGTTATGGTGTACATGAAACATTACTGCTGGATTCTCAAGTGAAAAAAGAGTGGGAAATAGAGAGGTTGTCTTCCAAACGTGGGAAGACAAAGTGCCATTCCCACTAGCATAACTTCAAAATACCTCCCAGATCTAGTTTTTATTGTGATATCATATCACTGCCATTAAAAATGTTTCTTAGAAGACAACATATTCACATTGTAACACTTTAAAGAGTTCCTTTCCAAAAGAGGAAAATCAACTTTCATAACTTTCCAAAGAAAAAAAAAAAAAACCACACACATTGCCACTGTTTGTACAGATGGCTAGGGGAAATTAAAAACAGAAAATGCCTTTTTTCCATTACTGCAGCATACATGTCAGTCAAATAATTTTGTTCAGGAGGTAGGCAAACAAATGATCTATGTTCTGATAACTAATAACTGTTTTTCCCCAATATGTGACAGTCACTGAACCCACTATGGAAAGGAACTCTCCATTTGAAAAACATCAAAATGCCAAGTCAAAAAAGAACATAAAATTGTGGTGTATGTAATGCCGATTCAATCTAAAAAAAGGGCATTAAGCAGTCATGAGTATATTGATGCTTGGGCAATTATAGCGCAACAGCCATGACAATCAGATTTTTGTGCTTTCAGAGTATTACAGTTTGGAAATCTCAAATTTGACTTTCTTAATAAAGTTACCTGCATGTAATTCCTTTCTTGAAGGATGCTCAGTCCAGGAAAGTTTGTTTATGTGAAATGATAACCAACGACATGACAGTATCCTGTATTTGTGGCGTAGGGTGGAGCTTAATCATCTTCCAATACTTCTCGTCATCATCATCATCCATGGTCTCATCGTCAAAGCTTTCATCATTGCTGGTTTCGTCATTCTCAAAGTCTTCTACTCCTATGAAGAAACAAGAAAGAGAGTATACTTGTTAAACACAAAATTTTACAAAATCCTTCACATGTGTAGAAAGGAAGAAAATCATTATTTTTTTTTCTACCTGGACCCTGTTTAACAAAGCCTTGTTTAAATAAGCACAAACTTATGCACTACTTAGCTAAATGGGATTGTTAACATACATCCTTACAAAAATTTATCCAGTGCCAATTTTTCCTCTTTATTTTTTAGAATGGTATTGAAACAAAATTAAAATGTAAGAATGTTTCCATAATACTTCATCTTTACCCGTTTAGGTTTCAAAACATTAAACATTCCAATTAGCTTTTCATGTTTATGTTATGCATAACCACCAATAAACTTACGCAAACTTAGGAAGCTGGAAGAAAAACTGAAATCAAAACATTCATGCATCGATGTTGGATGCTGTTTAACAAAGGGCTAACATAATTATAGTCTACTACTACTATAGCATCTTCATCAAGCGAGATTAGGCCCTGGTGCAAACTAGAAAAATACTTTTTTTATTTAAAAGGGGAAATGCCACCATGAGTAAATCTAAGCAAGAATGTGTATTAATGGCACTTTTTATATGCACAGAAAGTACCCAACAAAAGCCAAACGTATGTGTTCCAGTTTTCTGTGCCATAAGGCTATGCGCAAATTTTCCCTCGATGCCGAACGTTGTTCCCATTACTGTATAAAAATCCTGGTGAGAAGCCTGGTCTAGATCTAGGCCAGGGCAACAATTTGGCGTTGCTAGGATTTCATTTTACTGGGGGGGGGGGGGGGGGGGGGGGCAGTAGTGAGCACGCCAAGCGTGTGAATCACTTACTGATCGTGCATTCATCTCACTACTACTAGCATCTAGCTAACGTTAGTTCTTTTCAGTTCAAAACATGTCCATGAAAACATTGCAGCCAGTGCCAGTGCCAGTGGCACGAGCATTATTTATAGGGCACGAGTTAACAGCACCTACCTAACTAACGTTAAGTGCACTGGCTACTGCACTCATCTGCTTATACTCAGCATAATCATATCAGTATCACATCAAATTCATAAACAATATCACTCAGAGTCATAGCATGACACTTCAATTAATAATCATAATGTATAATCACAGCTACAGCAGCATAGTGCCTACAGTGCAGCTAATGCAGCATTAACAGCGCGCGCTGTCGCGATATACTGCAAAATTAATAGTATGGTAAGCCTTGCCTGCTTACCCTTGTGTTTTTTTGTTTTGGGTGGTTTTTTTTAAATTCTTTTAAGGGGAGGTTTGAAGATACATGCTCTCAGCCCAGTTGGGCATTTGTCTGAGAGGATTAAACTAGAATGAGATGTTTTGTGCACAGGTTCTTAGGACTTCTGCCCCGGAGAAGGGAATCTGATGGGGGGGGGGGGGGGGCAAGTTTTAGGGGTGTCAGCTGGTATTTTCCAACCAGTTATGGTGTCAGCTTTTATATTTTTGTAATGTACACCTATTCTGCTATCTTGTGGCAAATTTTGGTCCATGGGCTCAGTGGGGTAAATTTTCCCACAGGAGGGGCGGGGGGGGGGGCACTTTTTCATGTTAAGGGGTGTCAGCTGGTATTTTCCAACCAGCTATGGTGTCAGCTTTTATATTTTTGTAATGTACACCCATACTGCTATCTTGTGGCAAATTTTGGTCCATATGGGCTCAGCCGGGTAAATTTTCCCGCATTAGGGGCGTTTTCGAGGGGGGTCAGCTGCCCCTTTCCGACCACCTGGGATGTCAGCTTTTATATTTCTGTAATGTGCCCCTTGGGCACTTCCACTTTGACCAAGTTTCATCCATGGGCTCAGTGGGTTGATTTTTCCCGCATTTGGGGCGTTTTCGAGGGGGCCTGGGGGTCGCCCCAGCCCTATTGGTACCAGCTGACACCCATTTCCTGACTCACAGTCATGGGCTAAATATATTTCAGGGGTCAAACCTTCTGGGCTCGATGGGGTAAGTCAAGATGTCGCAGGCTCCTGGTCTAAGAACCATTGTGAAGGGTAGAATGAGAGGTTGTTTATTTTGTCCGCTTTCTTTGTCCGCCATGTTCATAGTGACTGAAGGTATTATGCTCTCACAATCATGAAGGAATTTTGTCTGTTTGTACATGTTGTAGAAAAGTTAACAAAGAGAACGCATCGAACTGCATCAGGTTACAATGACAGGCAGATTGCTCTTCCCTTGGCTTCTGTAACAAAATCTCATTTATCTGCGACTGATGTTAAGGCATTTTGGCATCGTTGCGTTCGTCTGCATAAATGTCTGATTTTTTTTTTTTTTTTCATTGCGCTGAAGGTATTTTCCTCTGGGAATAACGACAGCATGGTTAAATGGTTGGTTAATTTACCTGACTGCTAAGAAACGAGACAGTTTGGTTTCCAAGATTTGGAAGAAATAGAGAGAAAGGGAGAAATGTTTGGGAGAATGAGTGAGAGAGAAAGGGGGTGGGGGAGGGGAGAGGGAATGAACAATTTAAGAGCATTTTTTGCTCCTATTATTTTGCAGATGACCTCACTGACTTTCGATGCTTTTTGGAATGCACTACAGTGTCTCAGATGAAAACAAAAATGCAACGAGATTCGATAATGATTAATATGAAATTTAGTAGCCAATATCAGAGCAGTACCTTCTGCAACTTTCACCATGATTATTTATTATAAAACATATTTTGAAAATATATAACAAAGAGAGCGCATTTAATGGCATCAGTCCACGATAAAAGGCTAAAATCCCAAACAACAAAACCTTTGATTGGGGAGTTCCTCGGCGTGCAGAGCAATTTGGTGGAAGTACCGTTATATTCAGCTTAAGATTCATTTGCATAATCCCTTGCTCGGAGTTCTTAAACGGTTTGCACACAAGGCGACGGAGCAAATTGATTTCTCTCTGTGTCTCTCTTCTCTTTCACTCTCTCTCTCTCTTATAATTCATTTCTCTCTGTGTCTCTCTTTTTTCTCTCTCTGTCTCTCTTATAATTCATTTCTCTCTGTGTCTCTCTTCTCTTTCACTCTCTCTCTCTTATAATTCATTTCTCTCTGTGTCTCTCTTTTCTCTCTCTCTCTCTCTCTCTCTCTTATAATTCATTTCTCTCTGTGTCTCTCTCTTCTCTTTCACTCTCTCTCTCTTATAATTCATTTCTCTCAGTGTCTCTCTTTTCTCTCTCTCTCTCTCTTATAATTCATTTCTCTCAGTGTCTCTCTTCTCTTTCACTCTCTCTCTCTCTTATAATTCATTTCTCTCTGTGCCTTTCTTCTCTCTCTCTCTCTCTCTCTCTTATAATTCATTTCTCTCAGTGTCTCTCTTTTCTTTCACTCTCTCTCTCTCTTATAATTCATTTCTCTCAGTGTCTCTCTTTTCTTTCACTCTCTCTCTCTTATAATTCATTTCTCTCTGTGTCTCTCTTTTCTCTCTCTCTCTCTCTCTCTCTCTTATAATTCATTTCTCTCTGTGTCTCTCTTTTCTCTCTCTCTCTCTCTCTCTCTCTCTTATAATTCATTTCTCTCTGTGTCTCTCTTCTCTTTCACTCTCTCTCTCTTATAATTCATTTCTCTCTGTCTCTCTTTTCTTTCACTCTCTCTCTCTCTTATAATTCATTTCTCTCAGTGTCTCTCTTCTCTTTCACTCTCTCTCTCTTATAATTCATTTCTCTCTGTGTCTCTCTTTTCTCTCTCTCTCTCTCTCTCTTCTAATTCATTTCTCTCAGTGTCTCTCTTTTCTCTCACTTTCTCTCTCTCTTATAATTCATTTCTCTCAGTGTCTCTCTTTTCTTTCACTCTCTCTCTCTCTTATAATTCATTTCTCTCTGTCTCTCTTCTCTTTCACTCTCCCTCTCTCTTATAATTTATTTCTCTCTGTCTTTCACTCTCTCTCTCTCTCTTATAATTCATTTCTCTCTGTCTCTCTTCTCTTTCACTCTCTTTTCACTTCTCTCCTTTTCTCTCCCTCTCTCATAATTTCCTTTTAACACAAAATGACATTAAATTATGTACATGGACTCTGTCCAGTTTTTTTTTTAATTTTATTTTAAATGCTGATCAATATTTTGAGGCGTGGTGGGGGAGGGGGGTCGAAAATAGTGTACTCAGTTCTCGATGTACACTAATGAAGCCAAGTTCTACTCCTCTCTCTCTCTCTCTCTCTCTCTTATTATCATGAAATCTAACATCCTTCTTAATCTACATGTATATCTCTCCTTTACTAAACTCTACCTTCCCTATCCAATCAAAGGACTTTTCAAGCAAGGACAAACTGTGTTTGAATTCTCTACTTCACGATTCCCTGATGTAACAAACAACTAGCGCCACGCATGAACTATGATCTGTTCAGCAGTACAGCCACCATGTGACGTCATAAAGCCTCAGTACACAGCATAAACTCTCATCCAATCAGCCAGCAGTGAACTTCAAGTTATCTGACGTCACAATCGATAGGGTCTGAATTTACGTTTAATGAAAATGTGTTGCTATTGCTTCATTCTTGTGAAATTCATGTTGTATTCAGATGTCTTTACTTTGCATCCAGCTTTTTTTTTACGTGATTGTCATATAACTTTGTGAGGAGTCGATTCTTAAGTGGGAAAAGAAATAATCTAAGATAATCGAAAATGATGTTGCTGCATGTTTTCAAGGTAAAGAACTTAAGCATCATCATCATTGGTGTTATGTCGGTATGACATGTCCGTTATAGAAAAAGTCCATCATTCACCATTCTTTTCTGTCTTGAGCTTTTATTTTAGTTTCCTGGTGTTTCCGTTCATGATCATGTCCAACATCTTTGTTCTTTGGCCTCCACGCATTCTCTTCCCATCTACTCTACCCTCAATCATGTCACGCATCATGTTATCGTGTCTCAGTATGTGACCGATCCATTTTCGTTGTATGTCTTTAATTGTGTCCAGGAGGCTTCGCGTTTCTCCTGCTATAACTAGCACCTCTTCATTTGACAGTCTCTCAGTCCACTTGATTTTGAACATGCGTCTCCATATCCACTTCTCGAATGCTTCCAATTTAAGTAACTTAAGACATTGTCCTTTATCAGAATGAGGATCAATGAGGATCAAAGAAATGAAAATAAGGGGTTTGATAATATTTTTAAAAAACCCATGTACATCACAAATTTTACAGATTACTAAGATATGGATGAAAGGAACAACGGCCTCCATTCTCCGACCATGCAAATTATTCGCCATCACTTAACTCAGTCCAGAGTGAGAAAAAGAAAATCAAGTAGAATGCAATTCAAGTTATTGAAAAAAGATTCCTGACTTAACGTGATTATCATAACAGAATAAACATGAATCTCCGACTGATGGTTTTGCTACGGTCCCGAAGTCAAGAAAGGATACTCCACGGTGATCATTGATTGTGACGCAATCAATGATCTACCCATGTCAATAAAGGGGAGGGATGAGTTCCATCCGTGATCATAAAATAATTTTACATGTTATAAGATAAGGCCATGCTGAATAAACGTTTGCCGTAAAATCGCGAATCGTTTACATAAAAAATGAACTTAAATGCGAATTGTCCCCGTACTTTCGAAATCACATCGATGTGGGTCATTTCAGGCCAAAATCATGACAGAAAAGGGGGCGGGGCCTGAAAATACTCGTATAGGAAATTATGAAGAAAAAGGAACGCCTTGAACCTATCAATGTAAAATACAAGAGACTGGACAAGCTAAAATGAGTAACCGAGACCCTATTACCTATCATAATCTGCCTGTTTACTGGTGGGAATGGCCGCTGGGGCTGTTGCTATGGTAATATGGCATGAAATACTGGTATTTCAAGCCCCAAACAAAGAAAAAAATACATCTACATATATTAAATCCATTTAAAGGAACCATATCAGGAATGTTCGAAAATGACATAAATTTCCAATTTACGAACTTAAAACGCAAGAAATCATTCCCTGTAAATCTTATTGAGAGCCAACTCTACTCAATTTCCATTCATGATTATCTCTCTCTTGCAGTCATGACTAAAATATGAACAAAGAATGCACATTTTCATTTAGTTGCATCGACCAACACAACGAGGATTTTATTCTCATACCACATTCTTTTAATACAGAACCTATATCTTTATGTGAACCACAAAATGAATACATGATACCGAGTTTTCAACAATGAATTATTCATCTCTTTCTGCATGCTATCCAGACAGGTATAATACATCCTATCACTGCACCTTTAATGAGTATAACCAAACTAGTTCTATTTAGATTCCACTCATCTCCACCCCCTTTTTCATGAAAATATGCATACTGTTCCAAAGTCTATTATGTTCCACTATATAACACAGGCAAAATGAATAACCATCGATATTCTCGTACATGTATGAATAAACGTTGTTCACATATTTACCAAGGATAATAACAACAACAACAAGGTAAATGTTTCATAAAATGCAAAAGTGATTTTGAACTAAAGAGGAAAATGTACAGAATTATTATCTTAATATTTCAATCAACTGTTGATATAAATATGAGATGGTTCCAGTTCAGGATTATGAACAGATTTTTTAATATGAAAGACAACTTATTGAAACTAAAGTTATTAACAGATGACGTATGTACATTTTGTAAGAACAAAGAAGAAACTTTAAGCACATAATTTTTGTTGTGCCCCTATTCTGATGGGATATGATAAAACTTTGAATTGTGGCTGTGTAATTACAATATAGATAGCAAACGCACCAATGAAAACAAGTTATTTGGGTTTCATGGACGTGATTACAATGCTTTAAACTGTTTTGTAATAAGAATAAAGCTTTATTCTGCCAAGTGTAAAAACTGTTTGTCAATTTTTGATAATATATTGATTAATAGGTTTACATAAAAGGATATTTTCTGTTAAATTATTCCAAATGCAAGACTATTGGTATGTACAATACGTGTTTCACTTATGTTCATTATATAATCATTTGGTTATTTTGAATATGGCCATGTAATATCAATAATGAATATCTCCACGATTATAATTACATTGTATAATAATATGTATTGAATTGATAAAGTAAAGGAACCCTGTGGAAGGGGAAAAATGAAAACAAAAAAAAAATATTCACATTAATCCCTTTCTGGATGATAATCATATTAATGTATTAGCGTAACACAGTCCAGCTTTACTATGATTCTACACACAAATCTTTCTTGATTTTACAAGACATACACAAGATATCAAAGCTTGAGTGCTTAACCGAGCCCACTCTACTTACATGTAGTTTCCATTCATGATATCTCTTTTCCAATCATGATTAGAATATAAACAAATAATGCAAAATTTTCTGAGTTACATCAAGCTAACGCTACTAAGTTTCAGTTCCAGCCTTGCTCATAGCTCAATTTCTAAATAGCAAATACTATACTACTGAACTATAGAGACGAAGTTCACACTATTTATACATCTTTTTTCTGAATGCAATATACATGGAATATATGCTCAATCACAGTATTAATGATTCATAAATCTAGTCATTATGCTAAATGTTATTTACACGTCTTTTTTTGTGATTAGCATGATACACGGATAATACCCTGTACCACAGTCTCAATGTTTCACCAAGCTACTCCTTACATAGTTTTATGTTTCTATATTCTCTTGGAACATACAAGATAATACACTGTATCACAAATTGAAATTTTCATCACGGCAAACTTGCTAAATTTCTATAGTGTACTCTCACATGGAATGTACACAGTAACACAGCCTCAATGATCGATTAAGCCTAAGCATAATATCCCCTTTTCCGAATGGAATGGGATATGTTCTTTACAATTTGAATGCTTTCCCAAACTAGTTCTACTTAGTAATGTTCATATTTTCACTTTACAAATAAGATACACGTCTAATGTATAATACAACACCACAGTTGACTTTTTTTTTTGTTTTCTCCTTTTATGTCATTTTTTTTTTTGGTTTTTGTTTTCAAAACATATTTTACAAGTCCAACAAATTAAATACAAAGTATTCATGCCAAGCACAAACAATAAAAAAAAACTTTACAAGTCAAGCAAAAATGGAAACATAACAGAGCATATAATGAATAACATCATTCGACAACTGACAAAATGTCTTATACATGATAACATCAATTTTTGAAGAGTAGTCTAACCTGAATAATTTCAAAATAATAGTATAATACACGGAATAAGGCAGTTATAATTTCTTAGAATATAGCTGAATATGCATAAAAACGAAGCTTTTAACTTTACATGTCCTTACAGTAAATTATGTTGCTAACATGGTCATCACAAATATGAAGTGGTATATAACAAGTCTATGAAATATGTAAGTAAAAAAAAAAAAGTCAGAAGATATAGACAAGGGTGAGGTACACGTAAAGTTCTGTACAATGCCTGTGTGTGCGGTCTGGGAGTGCATGGAGAGAGAGAGAGAGAGAGAGAAAGAAAGAAAAGCGGGGGGGGGGGGGGGGGGGGGGGGAGAAATGAGTAAATAGAGAAGAGAGAGAGGAAGGAGGAGAGAGATCCTGTTGGGTCAGTTGGTATTTACTGAGTATAGTTGGAGGAGATGTTTTATTTTTTACTTCCATTTTAAACTGTTTAGAATTTATTGACCCGTATTCAAAAAGGTGTACAAAGTTGAACCATGTGTAAATCAGTGGTCTAACTATGGTTAGCCAAATGTAACACAAATCTCATTCGTTTTATCAGCATTTTTGGTACTAAAACTAGTAAAAAAAAAAAAAACTGCTTGGGAATGATAGGTACAATAGTTTTCTTGATCATTAACATGATTAAAGCATGAGACTAGTATTTCTTGCTTGTAAACACAAGGAACATAACAATGTAGACAGAGTTGTCACATTTGGTTACCCATAGTTAAGCCAAAGATTTAAATCCTGGTTTATACGGGCCATTGAGTTTTATATTACATCAGTGCTAAGTGAGTTCCAATATTTAAGGTCATACATAGATACTGTCTTATGAGCTAGGAAGGTGCGAGTGCGTGGAAGGTAAGCACGGTAGATTGTCTGTTGGAGGGTCTTTCTACAAGGGAATTATTTATTGTAAACATGGTGGTGAATGCGTTTGGTATTTCATTTTAGTTAACTTATACATAAAGTGACCAGTTCGGGAAAGATAGTTTTTTACGCTTCTGTTATATGTCTATATCTCCTTTTCCTGCACATATATTTACTCTGTACCACAATTTGAATACATTACCAAACAATTTCTAAATAATGTTCATCATTACAAAGTAATGTTCATAGCGGAATGGAATATATCATCTACAACAATTTAAATTCGATACCAATTTGAAAATAGTTTTACTTAGTTTTTTATACTCATATATTTCACCTTATTGACAGAACATACATTCGGTACATACTGTGACATCACATTTGATTCCTTCGTCAAGGCAGTTTTTGTGTGACATAATATAGGCCTGGCTCTCCTTTTTCAGAAAAGAACACTCACTGTAACACTAACCAAAGACATAAGTGTGGCCAACAAGGGAGTCAGTTCCAAATAGTAATTGAGATTTGCAAATTGTTTCTATTATTTTGATTTCTTCAAGGCACAGGTTTAAAATTGTTATGTACATGAAAAAACAATGGAATAAAGGCAAAGAGATATGAAATACCTCAACCTAGATACACTTTATAAAATACACCATTATTCATTTCAAATCTTTTGTTTTGTTAACAGAAATTTACATCACTGAAAGCATGAGAATAATGATAATGATGATTTTAATAACAATGATAATAATAACAACGATAATGATGATGGTGAAAATAACAACAATAATAATATTAATAATAAGAAACAACAACAATAATAATAATAATAATAATAATAATAATAATAATGATGATGATAATAATAATAACAGAAGTCACGATAATGATAAAATAACAATGATAAGCAAATCGATGGGAAATATCTCAATAGCAATCGAAAGGAAATTGAAGTTTAAAAAATCAAACTATACATCAGATATTACATCTGAAATAAAAAGTGGGTTCAGTGGCTGAAATAACTATCAAATACCGTTATTACGAGAGACAATATGCCAAATATAACCATCTCCAGATAAAAAGTTGGGAAATGAACACCCTTCAAAAGTGATTACAATTGCTGAACTACATGGAATACCATTGGCCCCCCCCCCCCCCCTAGCCACTGCTTATTGATCTAAAGCCCGCTGCACACTATACGATCCGTCTGCTATCCGATTTTGGAGAAAAAAAAAATAGTTATAGCATTTTGATTATGAACTTCAAACATGTAAAATTTTAATGGTCGAAGTTCCAAATAGTTGAATGAATATTAAAAAAGAAATTCCTGGCTATTTTGAACTTCCCTGTAGGAATAAAAGCGAAATTCAATTTCGAATCGTTTGGACGTCATAACAATCTTGCTATCGGCTACGATTTGAAGCTAATTTGACAAAAACTCTGACCATAAGCCTTGTAGTTAACCAAAATTTCGATTTTATTATTCCTATCATTATTCCGAACTTCAAATAAAATAATTTTACTTGTTTGATATTTCATATTTAATGCAAAATGCCATTTGATCGAAAATCAGTTCGCAGTCAGATCGCGTAGTGAGCGTTGGGCTTTAAGTGATATTTGAAGGTTGATACTAACTGCAGGCACAAACCCTGGTCTGTCGAAACATGTTTACAGAGGCCCGAGTAGAAGACTATAGGAAGTCAATGGGAATTGTACTCTAGCTGTTCCCTATATTGACACACAGCCAGTATGCGCTTTCGCTAGGCTTCTTTCAAGATACAATGCATTTAAATGAAGTGTCAATTAGGGTCTGTGCCTGCAGACTAGCTTGATACTACGGTTCACTGAGTGTGATTTCGATTCTCTGTGGGGCCTGAAATTGACTGATAACTTGCACTTTGTACGATCGATTAGTTTGATCGTAGTCTGTCATGATACCGATACCCTTCGGACTGTTAGTCTTCACCCAATACAGCGTGTTGTTGAAAAAAGTCACATCTCTCAGTACCTCCTGGTATGGATCCTGCATGTAATTTGTCAGTTCAACTGCGCTGGATGTATTACTAGGAAGAGAACTTAAATCCTTGTAGAAAGACCTTCTAGCTGAGGGATCACAAAAAAAGATGCGACGTTCATTTCCTGCCAAATAAGAAAACACTTCCACATGAGTAACTGCATAGTAATACACATCGTTTACGATTGCTAACATATACCTTGGGCAATTGATTTGCTACATTGACATTTTGAATATACTATGCATCCTTATGGAGGGAAATTTATATTTCAATGTAATTATTTTGTGGGAATGTTAAGAGTAAAGCTGCCTCCATTTCATTTAGAATTATTGAACACGTGGTTGGATGAGTAGAACATTTAAGACAGAAATATGATATTTATAAAGGAAAGGAAATTCTCTTTAATAATGAAGTTATAACTTTTCGTTGTTCTAGTAAATGTGTTTACAGCCTTTTATCAAAAGGTATATTTCGACTGGAGCATATTAAAGATGAACATGATAAATTAAGATCGTATCGTTATTTCATGAGAAAGGGCTCGTTTGCATGGAATATATAAAAAATAAAATAGATCCCATATAGTTGGAAGAAGCAAATGGCTAGAAAAGAGGAAGAGAAAAGGGGCTTAGACAATGGAGAAATTACCTTTGTATTTGGTGACAGAGTAATAACTTTAAGTGAAATTGTATAAAAAAAAAAATTACATAATAATAAAAATTACTTGATAAGAGATCCGAAAATCCCTCTCTACTGGAAAAGTTAAAAGATTCGTTTAAGGACATTCCACAGTTATGTTTGTGCGCATCCTGATCTGCGCTTGTTTTATGCTATGCGCGTCGATGTCATAATGACTGAACAGCTGATTGATCAGCTGTACATCAGCTGATATTTCTGTGGTCTGCATTCTAACCGCAAATCTGATAAGAATACAAAGCTGATTAGCGGAAATAAGTGTATGGACAACCCTTTTTTTAATGTGTCTCCATATTTAGTGTACTTTTCTCTGCAGTTCTAGAAAGTATGATGACTATGGTATAGATTTTGAATACATGGGAGAGTGATTTTCATTCGTCCGTATCTAGATTCCTAGTCTTTGGCACTTATTTTATGTGGATTTTTTTTTTTAAAAACCCATTTTTAGTCATTAATTGTCAACTGTTTTATATGAATACCCCTTGTTTATAGTAAATGTCCTGCATTCAACATGTAGGTCTAGAATGACTCTATAATGCAAATTAATATATTTTTTTTTGGGGGGGGGGGTAAACACAAATAAAAATATTATTTACATTTTTTTGTTGTTTCTTATACTGTTGGGTTAAGTTGGGACACTTTGTCCCGCTTCTCCCCAATTACTTTTAGTGTGTATAAGGAAAATTAGTATTTCCCAGTCATCATCCATTGATAAAGTACATGGAATGTCTTTATTATTCATAAAAAAAAAATAGTAATTAAGTCATATCGATCAATTCTCTTTTGCAGATCATTCATGCTACCTCAGACTACTTTTGCGTAAAAAAGAAAAAAGAAAAAAAAATGTATTGCAATTATGAAGAGTAACAGAAGTTTACCAAAAACCGTCAAAATAAAAGGTAAAATTACAAAATGCTGATTTTTGTTGTTGTTGCAATATTTCCCAAATTAGTATTGATCTTAATGTCAATTTACAAGTAAGTCTTAAGCAAGTATTTTTTTTTAAAGTGCTAAAATTACCTTTGATAATACCCAACATTAATTTAAGACAACTATCCCCCAATTATGTGATTTTAGCATTCTTAATAGTTTTGTCCCACTTCTCCCTGACTGTTCTACTTCATCCCTACTTCCGTATAGTTCAAAAAATTAAATGTTTTAATCTCTTCAGTTTACATTCCTATACAAATCTAGAGAGAAAGACGAATATGACATGGGTTTTGAATGATTGGGGCCATAAAACTGAGTCATCCGCATTTTGGATTAGATTCTCAGCATTTTGCATGTTTTTGGCGCGTTTTTGTGGTTTTCAAGCCGATTCGCAACTATTAGGACGACAATAGTTCAAAAACAAGCACATGGACCCCACTTTTTTAATGTTTTAATCTCTTCAGTATACTTTCCTCTACAATTCTAGAGAGGAAGACGAATATAACGTGGTTTTGAATGTTTGGGGCCATAAAATTGAATCGGCCGTATTTTGGATTAGATTCTAAGTATTTTTGGCGCGTTTTGGTGGTTTTCAAGTCGATTCGCAGCCATTAGGGCGCCGACAACTTGAAAACGAGCACATGAACCCCCCCCTTTTTAAATGTGTTTACCCCTTTAGTAGGCATTCCTCTACAACTTTGCAAATGTTCATGAAAATGACATAAATTTTTTTTTAAAAGTGCAGCTTATACTGTCCTTTTTATTTTTTGTGTAGATTCCAAGCCTCTAAGATTATGTTTTTTGTCCTTTTTGGCACATTTTCGCCACATGAGGGCGCTACTAGTTTAAAGAGAAGTACAGATGGCCCAGTTTAAACAGTCTTTCCACCTTTGTCATACATTTCGCTACAAATCTGGAAGGTTTGATGAAGTTCAATAGGGTTTTGACAGTGTAAATGTGATTTATTCTTCTTTGTCGAAATCGTGAGGTCTAATAGAGACCCAAATCTCTTGATTGCGTCAGTTTATCAGCCATCCTGTTATGGCAACTTTAGAGTCCCGTAAAAAAAAAAAAAAAAAATCAGCACACGAATCTATTATTTTTTGCATTTTGGCCTACATAGGTACCAAAGTAACTCTATGCAAAATTTGGAAAAAATGACATGGATTTCATTTTAACTGCATGTGGAACGTCCTTAATGTACCACTTAAATACGTAGAAAGAGCATTTATTAGCCCGAGAAAATGCACTCTCAACAGTAAGCTACGGGAATTTCAATAGAAATTGTTACATAAAATTGTTTATACAACCATCATTTGTATCGTTTTGGAGTAGTGCAAAATAATTACTGTTCATTTTGTAAGAGAGAAGAAGAAACATATAGGCATGTTTTTTCCGAGTATTTTCATATTAAAAAGATGTGGGAAAAGGTTAAAAAGGAATTCAAATAATCCTATTTTAAAAGATCTAAATTGGGAGAGAATTTATTTAGAAGTTGAGATGAATAATGTTTACCAAATCATTAAATAGTTAGTTAAACATATGATGTATCAACACTGATCAATGTAGGAATAGAGACGCCCCTGACCGTTAAAGAAGTTAAAGCAATGATGTCAAAGAATCAGTTAGAGGAAAAAAAATGGCTTTGGAGAGAGGTACCCTCTCATTACACCTTAGAAAGTAGGAAAATTTTTAACTTCCGAGACGAGGGGGTGGACCTGCGAAGCTAAATTGGGATAATATTTGAAATATCATAATTTCCGATAATTCTGATTTTTTATGTGGATCATGGGAGTGAAACAGTACAGGCAGATTTCCTTGTTTTTTGTGGGTTTTTTTTTCGGGGGGGGGGGGGGGGGAGGGGTGGTAGGGCAGGGTTTTCTTCTCTCTCGTTTCTTTCTTTCTTTTCTTCTCTCTCTCTTTCTCTTTCTCTATCTCTTTTCTTCCTATTTCTTTCTTTTTTAAAATTGTTTTCTCCTTTTTTTTTTCTTTCTCCTTTTTAACACATTTCATATAACTTCCATTCAGTTATACGGTGAATATGATCATGTGTGTACAAAGTTATGTTCGACTTATTTGTTAATAGTTTAGAAAGTAAGGTGGGTCTAGGAAGTATTCGGTGCCATGGCGATAGGGCAGTGACGTGTCTGCGTATTGCAATAACGTCCTTTTGAACTATCCATGGACCTTGCTGCCAGGGGCCTAAAACAAGTTTGAATAGGCATGGGGAGATGTAAGACCTATAGATTTGAGAACAAACTTTTTGGTGGTGCTGATAGTTATACTGCATGCTAAGGCTAATCTACCACCCCCCCCCCCCCCCCCACACACACGACATAATTTACCACTTCCATATAAAAATGATAATATGGTCATATCGATGCAAAATGTGTCTCTTTTTGGTTATCTCATTGGTCCAAAAATTTGCTGTCCAAAACCATCCTGTTTTAGATATTACGAGTGAGCTAAGCAAGCGAGGAAAGACACAGTTGCATGGCGGTAGAAATGTCATTTCTCATTAATATGCTAAATATGCCGAATTTGTTTGCTTTTCAAAACCGTCCTTATCTAAATATTATTCAAGCGAGCACAGCGAGCGAGGAGTTATAACCACTCTTCCTGGTGGTAGTGTTATTTCATTATCAAAAGCCTATAAGATATCACAGTATCGATCACCTATATCTGCCCGAATATGACTCTCGGTGCGTATTTGCTTGCAGGAAAGAATAATGCAAACGTATATCCCCTTTTGTCAGATTTTATTCGAATTCGTGGTGATTTGCTGCAAAAAAAAATATCATTAAATCTCTCTTTGGGGGCTGATTTTAAGAAATTAAGATGGCAATTAGTCACATAGGCAAGATATACAAAAAAGAATATGGCAAGTTTGAATGATTCTTTTTAGCTTATTCATTTTTTGACAAAAATCAGCATGATCAGTAGCAAAATGAAAAATAAATTCCTAAAGTGAATTCTTAAACATGTAAATTCTTTAGGCCTTAAAATGACTGCAATATTATGAAGTTGCGGGACAAAAACAGTTAAAAATGTCCAAATGGACTGAAAACCATATTTCCTCACATTATCTGCCCCTCTCCTTCCCTTTCATGTGACCTCTCGTGCACCCTTTACCTATCTAAGCCAGTTGCTATGGAAATCTTTTAAAAATTTCAACCTAAAATAATCACTATTCTGCGGCATTTCAGATTTGTTCTCATGAGCTTTCATTTCTGCTCGCTGGCTTTTGGAGGGGGGGGGGGCAGAGTGTTCCAATACCCCCCGCCCTTCCCCGTATAGGCCTGCAAAGGACCTAATTTGGACAATTCTTTAATGATGTTTTGACAAAAAATGATTGCAATATGATGTTTTTATTTTTGTGTAAAAGAATAACAATCGTGAAGTAACCCGGAAAAATAATTGTATTTCATTTAGCGACTGCGACCAAGACTAAAC
Organism: Echinometra lucunter; assembly: GCA_029962745.1. Lineage (NCBI taxonomy): Eukaryota > Metazoa > Echinodermata > Echinoidea > Camarodonta > Echinometridae > Echinometra > Echinometra lucunter. The sequence continues at coordinate 27,364,834 of CM057163.1, read as the reverse complement.
AAGGTCATTTAGGAAAAGGTCACAGCCATACCAGTAAGTGATTCGCTCGGCGAGCCGTCGGGTAACACCTCAGATTTCTTTTAAATTCACAAGAAATATGCAACTAAAAGGTATGTTGAAATCATTTATGATATTTTAGCTAATTAGGGCGTTGATAAATCAAAGTTCTATTTTAAATTGGGTTTTCTTGATGTTTATTTTTGAAAGATTTATTATCAACGAAATGTTAAATTTCCCGCAGATTTCTGGCTGCCCACTCTGGTTGAGTTCGCAAGATTAGATCGGGACAAAATCGTAAAAAGTAATAAATACACGGAAAGGCCTATATATTTTATCACGTTCATTTTCCCTTTACTTCATCACCCCCCCCCCCCCGCTTCTCCATTTTTTAAAGTGGAACTTTGCTCGCCAGCGGGAGGCCCCTTTCAAACTCCAGAACGCCCCCCCCCCCAGAATAGTTACGGGTCTGAGTAATAAATTGACAGAAGGAACCTATACATGTATATTTTATCACGTTAAATTCCTTTTTCCTTTTATCTTTCCCCTCGCTTCTCAATTTCCTTTGGGGGGGGGGGGAGGCTGGGCAAGTGAACCTCTGCTCGCCAACAAAGGGCCCTTTTTGACCCCGAACCCCCTCTCTAGCTGAGGGCCTAAGTCATAAATAGACCGAAAGATCCTCCATTGTTTACGTTAATTTTGCTCTCCTAGTGGGGGGGGGGGGGGATCATCAAACCCCCTTTTAGTTAAGGGCCTGAATGATAAAAAGATGGAAATAGAAGGAAAGACCTATATTTAATGACGTTAATTTTCCCTTTCCTTCGCTTTCCTCTCTCATTCTCTCTCTCTCTCTCTCTTTAAGGACCTCTGCTCGACAGCGGGTGGCACATTTCGAACCCCCCCCCCCCCCCCTCCCTGGTTAAGGCCTGAGTAATAAAAAGATGGAAAGACTATCATCAGGTTCATTTTCCCTTTCCTTCATCTCTCATCTCTCCCATTGCTTTTTTAAAAATTTTTTGCAAGTGGACCTCTGCGCGCCAGCGGAAGGGGGGGGGGGTCGTCCGAATCCCCCCCTCCCCCCCCCCCCCCCCCCCCCCCCCCCCCCCCCCCAGTTACAGGCCTGGTATCCCACACATGGATCCCACAGACAGAAAAGAATGGAGTGTAGCCATGGAGGAAATGAAATGCCCAACCCCAAAATGTGAGACAAATGGACTTTAAACGCTGGTGATGATTGAAATACATTACTATGCGATAAAAAGAGAGATCTGTAAATATTCCATAACTGAGAACCGTTTCCTTTACTCTTTCGCAAAATACCAGGTAACAAACTTTAGACATGAATTGGAATCAATATTTTTAAGTGCCCGGATAACGTTTAAATGGTGCAACACAAATTGGTCCCACCTTATTTCGTTACCAGCAATATGCTTCCCGCAACCCCCAAAATGATTAATTAATTAATGAATGAAAAAGGGAGAAAGAGTGATGTTTCTCTCCCAACGATCAAAGAAATATCATTGCATTTCTATCAATATGTCTGCTATCCATGCTAAATGCATGTAGGAGCAAGGCCTGTAGAATTTATACAATTAATGTTTTTCGGATGAAGGGGTAAACAGTGATTAAATTGAATTCAAGCAATGAAAACAATATCAAGTCCATGATACAACATTTTGCTCAAAAGAAAAATACCAGATATTAACTTTTAGAGTCAGGACAATTCAATTCATAGTTGAATATTTACTAGTGAGATCGATGCTTAGTCCGGTGAGATATCGAAGATCCGTGTTATGGTATATCTCCTCAATGACGTTCGTAGTATTCAGTAGTGCGCGTACAATACCATATGTCTGAGAGATATACACATACCTGAAAACATAAAATATATTGCATTAACAAAACAAGCCAAGCAACCCACATGTACATGATATTATTGCAGTATGTGATCATCTTATGGAAATGTCATGTGTTCAAATACAAATTGTGGCAAAGTAAGCAATTAACAAAGCAGCCCCCCCTCCGATCTTGTTAGGGTTAGAAAAGTAAACGGTCAAGAGATCAAAAATCAGAATGTTTCGTAAAACACTGACTCTGTTCCTTTGAACCCAACATCAGGCTGAATAAGAACAGTCATAAAATATATATATTGCATCAAAATGAAATCTGTTCCTATTCAGCCCTTTCACGCTTAAATCTCTTTATAAGGTTTTGAAAAGGGACTTTCAACATTATTCCTTCAAATATTATCTACTACATAACATCTGAAGACTGGTGCTATTATTCTACATAGACCTACATGAAAAATGACTTAAATACACCAACCCCCCTCTCCCTCAAGAAAAGTACATAAATAAGTAAAATAAACCTGACACAAAGAAGGGAGAGAGAGAGAGAGAGAGAGAGGCAGAAGAAAGATATCAGTAAGAGGTTAAAAAGGGAAATCAGGTTAGATGATAATAAGGGACAGGATTATGAAAAAGTATGAAAAGTATTACTGCTAAAAAAAAAGAATACAATCTCTTGTCAAATATTTGGAAAAGATTTATATTGAATGAATGTTAATGAAGTATCACACATACCCCTCTTCTTCATCCATACTCAATGCTCTGGGGTAGTTAATACCCTGGTTCACGAAGTCAGTTTCAATCCCAGGAAATGGGCTGCCACGTTCAATCGACATAGATGTTACTTTGTGTGCATAGTAATAGGCGATGTAAAGAATCCTTGATCTCTCAGCAATGGCAATCCCATGAGGTCCTACGATTTGTAAGAAACCAAAAAGAAAATCAATTTCAATATAAAACTAACGAACAATCAAAAGTGAGCATGGCAAAATTAAAGATGTGAAGTGTAAATTTTAGAACTTGGATAGAAGACAGAGCTCAGTATGAAAAGAGAGATTGAGACAGAGACGGAGAGAGAGGGAGAAAAAGAGAAAGAATGAGCGACAAAGAGAGAGAGAGAAAGACAGAGAGAGAGAGAGTGCATGGGGGTCCATATCTGAGAAATGATTTTTGACATCGATGGTGTCTCTACACTGCAGTGATACATCAAAAGATTTGGAAATTAATTATCAGTAATGCATGGGTATGGAAAGTATAGATTTCTTCTAGATTTGTAAGGGTGAGGCGTAACAGAAATGAATATACACAATGTTAAAACTATTTGATTCCTTGATGTGTAAACCTTGCTCTTTTACTTCATTGATATAATAGACGTTAAACTGTTAAATTC
>CM057163.1:27350728-27361100 GCA_029962745.1 Echinometra lucunter | reverse complement strand
GGTGTGTGTTTTGTGTATGGTTTAAGGCGCTTGACTGTCGACGCGAAGGTCCGGGGTTAGAACCCCGGCATTTTATCTACATTGGTGTTTTATCGTATTTCAAATAAAGTGATGTGCTATATGCATATTGATACCAACGTGTGCATGTTTTGTTACAAAAAAAAGGGCTATGGGGGAGGGTAGGGGCATACTTACGCCCCTGCCCCCATGGCATCCCCCGGTCTGAGGACCTGTCTGCGCCACTACTCTTATCTTGCCCTCTTATAAGACATTTAATGCGAAATTAGTGTGTATCCCCCCATTCCGAAAAGTTGGCCACGCTAGCTACGGATGGCTGTTTACCCCCCCCCCCCCCATCCAAAAAAGGGGATCGACGCCCCTGGGGTTTTAAACACTCTTTCTATTCTGGTCCAAACAACCACCCTCGGGCCCCCGCAGAGCGACATTTTTGAGGTTTACAAGAGGTAAACATCTAATCGAGAATGGATCTTCGAACATGGACAAAACAATTAAAAAAATGCATGAACCCCCCCCCCCCGCCCACATCAACAGGGCTGGCGACGAGCGGTAGCCTAAGCATAACATCGATTCTTGCGTGAATTCAGGATTGAAAATGAACTAGTCCCATAAGCCTATGATCACCCCCTTTGAGAAAATCCGTATACGTCCCTGGTCACGATAGATCAGCCCCTCCCCCCCATAGCAAATGAACAGAAAGGGTGATTCTGACCAACGCCCGTCCCACTCGGCTTTCCCGACTTCGCCATGTTGACAGGATGTAACCCCCCCCCCCCCATTAAAAATTCTTGTCGGCAAATTCACGATCGCTGTCGGCAAAAGAGAGAGAGAGAGAGAGAGAGAGATAGAGAGATAGAAAGAAAGAAGAGGGAAGAGGAAGGAGGGGGAAAAAAGAGGAGTAAGGTGCCCAAACAGGGTCATATTCGGCTTATTTGCTTGCGCATTTTGACGACGAAATAACAACCGTAACACGAAAGAGGGCATATTTTTCTTCGCTCGCTGCGCTCGCTCGTATTATATTTAGATACAGGATGGTCTTTGAAAGCAAATGAATTAGGTAAGAGAGGTGACCAAATATATCAAAATAGATATCTTAAAGGCCCATCATGCATTTTGATGAAGAACTTTCAATTCTATCATGAAGAGGATTATATGATAAGGAGTACATAGATTTTTTGCTGGCTCGCTACGCTCGCTCGTATAATATTAAGATTTAGGATGATCTTTGAAAGTGAATGAATCAGGCCAGAGAGGTTACCAAATTTATAATTTAGATATCTTTATGCCCATCATGTAGTTTGATGAAGAACTATCACTTCTATGAAAGAGAGTGTATATTTTTTTCTCGCTCGCTGCGCTCGCTCGTATTATATTTAGAAACAGAATGTTTTCGGAAAGCTTACACATTCAGCAAGTGAGGTGAACAATTATATAATTTAGAAGAAAAATATGATAGAGGCACACAATTGAACATGCCTCGTGGGCTTTAAACGGTTGAATTTGTCGACGTTGGTCGTCGGCAATCGGAGGCATTATTTGTCGGCAATCTGGCCTCTACACCCCCCCCCCCCATTAAAAAGTCTAGGACGCCCCTGCATGTTGATTACTGTATTTTTCGGACTAACCAACCTTATTTCATTTTCGGACTAACGAACCTTATTTCATTTTCGGACTAACGAACCTTATTTCATTTTCGGATTAACGAACCTTATTTCATTTTCGGACTAACGAACCTTATTTCATTTTCGGACTAACGAACCTTATTTCATTTTCGGACTATCGAACCTTCGGAATAACGAACCTTATTTCATTTTCGGATAAACGAACCTTCGGAATAACGAACATTATTTCATTTTCGGATAAACGAACCTTCGGAATAACGAACCTTATTTCATTTTCGGATTAACGAACCTTCGGAATAACGAACTTTATTTCATTTTCGGACCAACGAACCTTCGGAATAACGAACCTTCGGAATAACTCCACAAATGTTCGGATTAACGAACCCTTTTTCATTTTCGGACAAACGAACATCTAGGTATATGCAATTTGCGTGTTTCGGAATAACGAACCTTCGGAATAATAAACCTTCGGAATAACGAATCTTCGGAATAACGAGCTGTAACCGTTTACTCATGCAATCAAACAGAAAGCAAAACAAATTTTGTCGCCCCGTACCTCATAGACCTGTGCACAAAAATGTGGCGGCACAGTGTGGCCGCACAAAGTTGGATCATATCTGAACGCACCTTAAATATTTTAAAGCCCTCGCAGACGGAGAGTAAATGTTACATACTGCAATGCAAAGATTAAAAGTGTATTTCTACCGGTTAACTTAACATGCCTTTCGTCTTGGGCTCGTTATTCCACTACTAGTATTTATAAGAAGGGTGTTTTTTTAAGGTCGGGCAAGTCAAAATGTTTACGCATGCAAGGTACATAGTATCAGGTGAATGTAATCACTCGTGGCCAATATGACTGTGTATGAATTTGAATACATTTTTAAAATGGCAATTACTGAAAGAGCCAAGAACCGATGACACTCTGGTGTCAGATGGAGTCTGCCCTGTGAATAATTTCCCAGTTCTTCTTCTTTTAAACCCATTTATGACGATCCATCGACATTTTCTGTATTATCACTGATTACAATTGTGTTCGGAGCTGTTTGTGATTGATTTCCTTAACTTCCCCTAAAAAAAACTTCTCCCAATTCTAATTCTCTGTCTCTTTTTCCCTTATTTTCCTTCCAATGTGATTCTCTCTCTCTCTCTCTCTCTCTCTTCACTCTTAAAAATTTGGTTAAATTTAGTTGGGATTGTTGGTTAGAATTTTGTCCAAAGCTGTGAAAATCTTGCCCAAATATAGTACAGGCCATTTGAACAATTTGTGTAAAAAAAAGCTTTTGCTTAATTGTTGGTCATATTCCTACCAACACTCCTGGTCACATGGATATTGGACAAATTCACTCTTATGGTTGGTTAATTCCATGAAAGTATCCCCTAGTTGTGTAATTTTTTTTCTACAAAATTGGAAAAAAAAAAGAAAAGAATATTCATGACTTTTCATTAGCGTATGGTTTAGAGGTGGGCTTGATTTACTAACCGTCGCAAAGCACATTATTATAAAATTATACTGGGTATATAAGAGCTTGCATTCTAGCGTATCAATTGGATAGGATAGGATAACATAGGCTATGATGTGATAGTATAGAATAGGATAGGGCAGGACAGCATAGGAATATGGTTAAATAAGTGTGAAACAATAGTCACTATATTTTTAAATTTCGAAAATGAGGGCAACGGAATTTGCAAAATAACATAAAGGTTATTACCCAGCAGTTGGATAAATTCTGACAGTTGGGTAATAAACGCCCAAAAGATTGATGGACAGCATACGGCCCAACGTTTGTCATGTTGCTTAAAAAAATTGGTCAATGGGAATCACCTAACGTTGGGTAAAGAAAATTTACCCAATATTAGGTAATTCATTTATCCATCAGAAATTGGGCAATAAAATATGCCCAAATGTTTACAACCCAACGTTGCTTAAGAGTTGGTTTAAAAAAAAGAACAACCAATTAAGAGTGTTTCTCTCTTTCTTTCTCTTTTGTAAATCCATCTTAAACCATTATCTTTCTATAGTGGCATTTTCTTCCCTCCCGCTCCCCATGAATACATCTGAATTCACTCTAAATTGGGCTAAGCCTACAATGCCTTTCTTGCAAATTATCTACAACTTGTTACAATGATATTCTTTAATTGTTATCATTATTACTATCATCGATTCCCAGTGCAAAGCTTAATTTGCGAGCACCACGTATCTATATCATACATCTAGAATGCATTTGAATATTAGTGGCACAAATAAGACTAATAGTGCCTTGTCTACAAAAGGATTTCTTTAAAGAAACATATTCTCTTAAGATGTAGTACTCGATCAAATCTTCCCAGTAGTTTGAAACAGTCTCTCTCTCTCTCTCTCTCTCTCTCTCTTTTGTTGTAATCACATGACCAGATCTCAAATTCATCTTTCAGATTGGATGTATCGTTTGATATTGTAATGCAGAAAAAAAATCGTTGAAAACAAAAAAACAAAAACAAAAAAGGGAAAAAATAAATTTTTATGGATATTCTATCCAGATTACTCACCATTCTCCTTCTTTATTGTCTGAAATGGATTTCAGATATTTTGAGCAATCCAAAAGCTCTTTGTTCTGTTTGGACGAACTATCATCAAGTTCTGTCGGTCTAAAGGAAGGTTCTTTTTATCAGTTTTAGCAAGGTGACTATTAGCGCGTAGATAAAACTACAAAGCAAGCGTTTAATCAAGCAATATCAAATGTTCTTCCAACAGTGTGAAATAATTTTAAGAACTGAATAGCAGAGTCGAATATCACAGAACTTCTGGAGAACGTAATTCGGTGAGAAAATTCACTTGATTTGCTAGCTGCTCCGCGTAACGAGTCGAAGTGAGAAGCAAGTGGAATTGGGCAGTTAGAGTTTAGGGGGAAAACTCTTCTTTGATTGGTGGTTTAATACGCCACGATGTTCCTAAAACTGGTATATACCTCGCCCACAGGAGCAACATCACTTGTTTGATTCTCTGCCATGGCAACTGGGGGAAAACAACGTGTGGAAGCTAATAATTGGCTGAAGATCAGGACGAGCCACTTAATTGGTCGAGGATAATGATCGAATCATTCAGACAGATTGCCAAGTTGCCACCCCTTGTCCATATCAACCTTCAAAACGACAATGATCATTTTTAAGCTGCATGCTGCTGTGTTGCATCTAAAATAGCGCTAAACTTGTTAACAAAAATCAATTTCATTCAATTATTACGCCAGTTCTGGTACCTGACCATTGTAAGCTAGTGAGACTGTATTCTAAAACAGTCTGTACGTTAAGAAAAAATAAATAAATAAATAAGGATTGTTAGCTCATCCGTCCCGAATGGACCAATAATGTGTATGAATTTGAATAGATTTTCAAAATTGCAATTACTGAAAGCGCCAAGACCCGATGATACTCTATACAATCGGGACGGGTGTTAGATGGAGTCTGCCCTGTGAATAATTTCCCAGTTCTTTTTCTTTTAAACCCGTTTATGACGATCCATCGACACTTTCTGTATTACCACTGATTACAATTGTGTTCGGAGCTGTTTGTGATTGCTTTCCTTAACTATTCCTAAAAAAACTTCTCCCAATTCTAATTTTCTGTCTCTTTTCCCTTATTTTCCTTCCAATATGATTCTCTGTCTCTTTCTCTCTCTCTCTCTCTCTGCACTCTTAAAAATTTGGATAAATTTAGTTGGGGTTGTTGGTTAGAATTTTGCCCAAAGCTGTGAAAATCTTGCCAAAAAATATAGTAAAGGCCGTTTGATCAATTTGTGTAAAAAAAGTTTTTGCTTAATTGTTGGTCATATTCCTACCAACACTCCTGGTCACATGGAGGTTGGGCAAATTCACTCTTATGATTGGTTAATTCCATGAAAGTATACACTAGTTGTGTAATTTTTTCTACAAAATTGGCCAAATAAAAAAAAAAAGAAGAATATTCATGACTTTTATTAGCGTAAGGTTTAGGATGGGCTTGATTTACTAAGCGTCGCAAAGCACATTATTTTAAAATTATTCTTGGTATACAAGAGCTTGCATTCTAGTGTATCAATTGGATAGGATAGGATAGGGCAGGATAGGATAGGAATATGGTTAAATAAGTGTGAAACAATAGTCACTATATTTTTAAATTTCGAAAATGAGGGCAACGGAATTTGCCCAATAAACCAGAGGTTATTACCCAGCAGTTGGATAAATTCTGACAGTTGGGTAATAAACGCCCAAAAGATTGATGGCCAGCATACGGCACAACGTTGGTCATGTTGCTTTAAAAAATTGGTCAATGGGAATCACCTAACGTTGGGTAAAGAAAATTTACCCAATATTAGGTAATTCATTTATCCATCAGAAGTTGGGCAATAAAATATGCCCAAATGTTTACGACCCAACGTTGCTTAAGAGTTGGTTTTTAAAAAAAGAACAACCAATTAAGAGTGTTTTTCTCTTTCTTTCTCTTTTGTAAATCCATCTTAAACCATTATCTTTCTATAGTGGCATTTTCTTCCCACCCTCTCCCCATGAATACATCTGAATTCACTCTAAATTAGGCTAAGCCTACAATGCCTTTCTTGCAAATTATCTACACCTTGTTACAATGATATTATTTAATTGTTATCATTATTACTATCATCGATTCCCAGTACAAAGCTTAATTTGCGAGCACCACGTATCTATATCATACATCTAGAATGCATTTGAATATTAGCGGCACAAATAAGACTAATAGTGCCTTGTCTACAAAAGGATTTCTTAAAAGAAACATATTCTCTTAAGATGTAGTACTCGATCAAATCTTCCCACTAGTTTGAAAAAGTCTCTCTCTCTCTCTCTCTCTCTCTCTCTCGTTATAATCACATGACCAGAACTCAAATTCATCTTTCAGATTGGATGTATCGTTTGATATTGTAATGCAGAAAAAAAAAATCGTTGAAAACAAAAAACAAAAACAAAAAAGGGAAAAAATAAAATTTCTATGGATATTCTATCCAGATTACTCACCATTCTCCTTCTTTATTGTCTGAAATGGATTTCAGATATTTTGAGCAATCCAAAAGCTCTTTGTTCTTGTTTGGACGAACTATCATCAAGTTCTGTCGGTCTAAAGAAAGGTTCTTTTTATCAGTTTTAGCAAGGTGACTATTAGCGCGTAGATAAAACTACAATGGGGATATATCCCCGAATTTCAGTCGGGTGTGACCTGTATTATTCCCCAGTCATTCAGTGTCAAAAAATTCCATGATAAAGTAGCTCATCCGGCCCGAATGGACCAATAATGTGTATGAATTTGAATTGATTTTCAAAATGGCAATTACTGAAAGCGCCAAGACCCGATGATATACAATCGGGACGGGTGTTAGATGGAGTCTGCCCTGTGAATAATTTCCCAGTTCTTTTTCTTTTAAGCCCATTCATGACGATCCATCGGCATCTTCTGCATTACCACTGATTACAATTTTTAAAAATTCTCCCCGTTCTAACTATCTCCTTTTCTCCAATTTTCCTTCCAATATGATTCTCTCTCTCTCTCTCTCTCTCTTTCTCTCTCTCTCTCTCTCTCTCTCTCTCTCTTGTATATCCATCTTAACGCATTATCTTTCTATAATGGCATTTCGTTTCACTCCACCCCCCACCCCCCCCCCCCCCCCATTTCAATAAATCTGAATTCACTCAAAGTTGGGCTACAATGTTTTTCTTGCAAATTATCTACACCTTGTTACAATGATATTCTTTAATTGTTATCATTTTTTTATCAACGTCGATTCCCAGTACAAAAAGCGAGCATCACGTATCTATATCATACATCTAAAATGCAGTCGAACATCAGTGGCACAAATAAGATTGCTACTGCATAACATTAAACATGTCTACAAAAGGATTTCTTCAAAGAAACATATTTTCTTAAGGTGTAATACTCAATCAAACTTTCCTAGTAGTTGGAATAAGTTTTTTTTAATCGTTGTAATCACATGACCAGAAGTCAAATTTATCTTTTAGAATGGATGTACTGTGTGATATGTGACGAACGAAACTTTGTCCTCAAAAAACAAAACAACAAAGAAACAAGAAAAAACACAAAAATCTGAGGAATGAATATATTTCTATGTGTAACATCATAAGAAAATATTAAGGGATAGGCAAGAATTACAATGAAAATGGATTTTTAAACAATGACTGCATAAGAAAATTTTAAAAAAGAAAAGAAAATAGATATTCTACCCAGACATGCCAGATTACTCACCATTTTCCTCCTTTATCGTCTGAAATGGATGCACGATATTAACAATCAAAGAGCTCTTTGTTCTGTTTTGACGAACTAACACTACCTTCTTTCTCAAGAGTCTGAGAGTGACAAAGGTTTTATGAGTTTTAGCAAGGTGATTATCAGTGCGTAGAGGAAACTAAACGAAAGTGTTAAATAAAGCAATATCAAGTTTTCTTCCAACAGCGTCCAAACCTTTTAGAATGTGAATGGTAGAGTCGAATATGACAGAACTAATGGAGAACGTTCGGTGAGAAAAGTCGCTTAAGAATTATTGACTTCTCCGCGTAACGACCCGAAGTGAGAAGCACTGAAGCAAGCGGCCTTGTGCAGTTAGGGTTTTTAATTTTTTTTAAATTTTTTTCCGGAGCACCTCTCAATTTTTTGGTGGTTTAATACGCCACGCTTCCCAATACCGGTAGATATGTTACCTTACCCATACGAGCAACATCAATGGTTTAATTCGCTGCCATGGAAACATTATGGCGGAGACTGCACGCGAAAACCAATAATTGGCTGAAGATCAGGGCGAGGCACTTAATTGGTTGATGAAAATGATCCAGCCATGGAGACAGATTGTCGAACTGCCACCCATCTATGAATATTCATCCAAACTTGAAAAAATGACAATAGCTGTTGCTGTATTGCATATCATAGTAATAACTATGTTAGTAATAATTTCAAAGCAATGTTAACGCCAATCTTGATGCTTGACGCTTGACACGCATGACTGGTATAAGCCACAATAACTCGAGCGCTCGAAATGAGATGTGGGTAACTTATCACGTCATCACGTGTGCTTCTTTCTTTTTCGTCTGCTCCATAAATGCTGATATTAGGAAAGTTCGTGATGAAAAAGCAAAATTAGGTTAACAGTGCTGTGCATTCATTCTCTGCACCATGTAGGTATGATACATCCAGCCATAAGCTCATCAGACATGTCAGAGTGCGTTTTAAAAACCATCTATAAGAAACTGACAAAGATCAAGAAAACATTTTAAAGTCGAGTCTGAAGGTAACTCGTTTCGAAATCAATGTGAAAGCCCCCCCCCCTCACCAATTGTTTATCGGCTTCCGAAACTTACAAACATTTAAAAAGTTTCCTGCTTGAGCGACATAGCTTCTATCTCTGTATGTGGACAAGACTACGTGGTATTGTTGTGGGCATAAATTGTAGAAATTACATTTTAATAATTCATACAGATCCGATGAGCAATAGCCGCTCTCTCTCTCTTTTCATATTCTACCAACTCATCACGTCCTGACAACATAACACTGATAAGCAATTACTTGTCCTAATTAATTTAGAATTGCGCTTACACCGTTACACGACACTTTCCCTGGCGATAATTCAATTTTATATACACGAATTGAACTTTAAAAAACCTTAATTCTGGAAGAGAAAACCCGACCTGCGTGCAGGAAATACATGGACCACCGTCTGAACAGCTGGTTTGCATCCTCCGCCTTCCTCCTCCTCCTCAAAAAAATAAAAAATTAAAAAATAAAAAAAATAAAATAAAAAAAGAAAAAAAAAGAAAGACTGGTTGATAAGCCTGTTGCCAGATGCGATCTCTAATCCACCCTTTTCTTTGGATGGAAGGGAATAAAAGCATCTAATCAGTCTGTCCGTTTGTTGTTTGTTATGGATAGTCTTTTTCATTATTTATTCATTTTTAGGGGGTCCGGTTTATAAATTAAGAATTGCAGGCCATGATCACAAAAGCATTGTTCTTTATAATTGTTGTTGTTGTTGCTATTGTTTATTTTGGTTTTCTTTTTTGGTATGGTTTATACATTCACAGGTATTTATAATTATAAGATAGGGCAAGTCAATCTAAAACAGAAATTACCGTTACATCACATTTTTTTTTCTCGTGAATGAAGTCTAAAGTATGTTTACTTTTATGTTATGCTATATGCAACCATGGTTGTATTTCCCAGAGTGAATGGGGATACATCCCCCAATTTCAGTCGGGTGTGACCTGTATTATTCCCCACTCATTCAGTGTCAAAAAAATTCCATAATAAAGTAATGAATGATGACGGGGAGGAGGAGGAAGATGATCATGATGATGATGATGATGATGATGATGATGATTTGATGATGATAATAATGATTTGACGATGGTGATGATGACAGTGATGATATGACTAACATCGACATTGTCATCATTTTCCTGTTTGATTTTCATAATGATTATCTTGTGTAAATTGCTATATTTGGAGTACTGAAAAATAGATGACCATAATAGTACAGTTCAATGATGAAAAAAAAAATTAAAACAATTTATGGAATTGAGCACGACAGTAATTCCCATAAAACCAATCTCTACTGCTCTGAAATGTGACTGTTAATCATGTAAATGAGGGTACTTTTGAAAGTTCTTATCATTCCCCAGCTCAATCACTTTGCTCCTTCGGAAAGCATTTTCGGCTCAGTTACAGTTCGTTATTACGAAGGTTCGTTTATT
>CM057163.1:27331228-27350228 GCA_029962745.1 Echinometra lucunter | reverse complement strand
TGAATTCAACCTGTAATGAAACGGGGTACACTGATGTGTGATACTTCCATGAAATAGGGTTTTACAGGGATGTAGAATAAAGTTTAAATACATTTTTGCAGTTGCAGGTCAGGGTTTAGTACAAAAAACAACGGAATGTCAACTGAGTTATCTCTATAATTATAAGTAATTGAAAACTTAGTCTTACAATTAGAATGGTATATTACATTTAGAAGTACATTGATTACATTTAAAATTGTACTAAATGAGCGGTATATTCTTCATTTAGGCCTATATCTTAAAAAAAGTTTACTGCAGCCACATTCTAGTCGGACCTAAGACTAGCGTTCAAGCACATAATCACATATCAGTGGTTGAAAAAACTTGGGCTCTAGCGTTTTAACAAAATACAAAGTCCTATAATAATGAACAGATACACCATAATGTCCCCCCCCCCCCCATATCATCGTAACAAGTGTATCATAAAACAAAACAAAAAAAAAACAAACCATCTTTTTGAAATGTACAATTGCATTGGAATCATATTTGTGGTTTTAGGGTGTTCAAAAACATTAATTTAATAATCCATACGGCTAATATTACAGGAAGATGTACACCAGAAGGAACTAAAACAATACAAGAAGGCTGCCAATCTGCATGTGCACATTCATACCTGTTTATTAGGAGTAGGCCTACACTCATTCTAGGTGCAAAAAATACACTCACATCTAGTTGTTCACGGATGAAAAAGTTGATATTAACATGATTCTTAGAACAAAAGGGTGATTTCTGTTGTAAAAATAACACTGAAATGATTTCCATGTCCTACAAACCCCTAAATGGATGTGCAAACATATCTGATTGATTGCATGTATTAAGGTCGTTGTTTTATCACAGGTTGCATTCACGAGAATGGGCAACACTGTTAGAGTTCCGTATCAGCGCACATGCACAATTAGCACGTAGTTTAGTTTGAACGATCTGTGTAAGTTGTCTTTGCGCTGTTTAACCGGTATGCATACCGATTTGGGGTCCACCATCCACTCGCTTGTAATAAGGACCGCTAGTCATAATGATCGCTATTCATAAGGACCGCTAGTCATAACAGAGAAAAGGCTCATTGTCCATAAGGTTCAATATTCAGTAAGGTCGCTATTCCTAATAACAGAAGAGGGTCGCTATTCCTAACACGAAAAAAGGGTCGCTATTCATAACACTGAAAAGGGGTCGTTAATCATAAGGGTCTCTGTTCATTACAGGAGAAAAAGGTCATTATTCATAAGGTTCAATATTCATAAAGGTCGCTATTCATAATCGACGAAGAGGGCCACTATTCATAATGGGAGAAGGGGGTCGCTATTCATAATGGGAGAAGGGGGTCGCTGTTCATAATCGAAGAAGAGGGTCGCTAGTCATAACCAACGAAGAGGGCCACTATTCATAATGGAGAATAGCGTCGCTATTCATAAATAATGCTGCTAATGCTCCTTACAGTAGGTGGACCCCCCCCCCCCCCCCGCCCACACCAAGATCCAGATCCTCCTGCTCGGTTTTTCAACTCTTGTTGGAGACCATAACCCCTAGCCATTATCTCACTTTCCAACAATCGTCGAGTTGGGGCGGGGTGTCGTATGGCTTATCGTTGTCCCGCGTGATCTTTGAGAATTCTTGGGGGGGGGGGGGGGCTGGGATATCTAGTCCTCTACCAATGTTATCATAATTAGGAATGATTATAATTATTTCGTAATTTAATTCCAACAGTTACAGTGATCCATATGAGATTATGACAAAGGTGATTTGAGATTCAGGGTACTGGCGTAAATCGCGGGAGGTGGAGGTATATGCCCCCCCCCCCCACACACACATTTTTTTTTCGAGAGGGATGGTCTGTAAAAAGCACCATTAGTAAAAAAACAAATGATGTAGTAAAAGAGAGGTGAAAGAGGGAGGAAAAAGAGCAATGAAAATAAAGGAAACACCTGGAAGCTCTCGCTCGCTAGCATTTTCAGTATTTTAACAATGCCATTCTGAAGAAAGAAAAGAAGGTTTTTTCTCTCTTCACTGTTTATGCAATTCTTCTACCCTGAAATATCAATATAACTACAAAAATTCGAGGGGCAAGTTAACCAACTTGACCTAAAATGGATGAATTTTTAGAAGATAACGGTCTGTGACTTTTAGCCTTTTCTATATCATATCCTCTGTCATGTCTGTGAGAACGGAAGATGCTGATAATTTGTACGTTACTAAAATCACGAGCAGGGAGTAGCAGTACACTTGAACCTGTTCTCAAGTATTTAAAAAATCAATTTTCGCTCGCTCATGAAATCTAGAAGCAAGATTTTTTCAAGCTGCCCGGAACGTCGAGTGTTCTCTCCTTCTCCGCCTGCCTCAAGTCTTCTCATCTCTCCGCAGACCTCAAGCCAAGTCTCCTCATCTCTTCACCAACATCAAGCCTCAAACCTCCTATGGCTTACAGTCCTGTTCAGGACTTCACCCAGTTTCAAGAAAGATACTCTACCCTCTGTCTCTCCCGCTTTCTCGCCTCTCATTTTCACCTCCATCTCTGTCCACTTTATCGATAATCCTTTAGGACTTGCCACATGGTGAACCGTAAACCCTGCTACGATTATCCGTACCGCCGTACAAATCTTCAAACATCATGAGATTTATTTCTTCGATCAGCAATCACTCCATTTCTAGCAGCAGATGCCCGGATATCATAAAGAATATCATAAGAATTTTGCAGCGAGAAGCAGTACATTATAAAGTCATATTTTTTCCTTGTGCGCTGCGCTCACATAGTATATAGACGAAGAATATGGTTGGGCATTCAAAGGAGGCGACCGAATATACTATATCAGATAACTAATGTTATAGGCATGCGGTGTAATTTGATGACGAAATGATACTTTATCATCGAAATAGTGTGTTTTTCCTTGCTCGCTTTGCTCGATCGTAACATTTAGAAACAGAGTGGTTTGGGACAGCAAACAATCGGACCAGCGAAGTATATCATAATTTGATAGGCCTAGTAACGTGACCAAATACACCATTTGAATATCTTATAGGCCAAGAGTGTGTTTTTATTATATAAAAAATATACATATATATATATATATATATATATATATATATATATATATTTGTATTTATAGCAAGTTATTTTAGGCTCGCTCACTTCACTCGCGCAAAAGTGTGTTACAGAGAATGTATGGTATTTTTTCTTTTTGCTTGTCAGCAAATTTTTTTTGACTGTGCCCCCCCCCCAAAGAAAACGGATTGACGCCCATGCACTCACTTATGCAAGTATACTATGGACGTGAGACTTAAAAAGGGGGTCTACTGCGTCCACGCTAGCATCAAACATTGAGATTCTAAATTCAATGAAGAAAGAAATCCTTGAATGCTCATAGTATGTTCAGCACTACCACTTCTCAAATTGATGCAGATATTTCAAAGTCTTCCTTATATTAACGAAGTCGTTTGTCTATTGATCAAGAACTAATTTGCGTGATCTGTAATTGCTCGGTATTTGTACGAATTTGAATTTGTATGTTTTTACATTTTCCCCTTTTCCTCTCAACAAAATCACAAATGGCGTTTAAACATTTCATACCCAAAATTCCATCATATTTACGGACAAATCATCTCATAAATATAATTGGAACTAAGTATATGTTCACACTTTATATCAAAGATATAATTTTTCTTCCTAAACACAATGACAAATACTTCTTCTATATTTATATCTTGCACTGATTATTTAATTTACGAGAAAAAAAAAAAGAATGTATACTTCGACTTTAGTCTAGAGAGGAAAGTTGATAAGTTGAAAAAGAAATAAAAAGGAAAGGCTGACAAAAAAGGACAAGGGAAAAAAAGAAAAAAGAAAAGGATGTGTTAAAACAAAACACAAACAAACAAACAAACAAACAAAAAGCCAAATCTCCTACAAAAAAAATCTTAAAAAGAAATCACACCCTCCCAGTACACGTAGCTCTCTAGGTTTTCCACTCTCCGGATACACAATCAGACCCGTTGTGCGTTGTTGATGTTCTGACGAGGCTTATGGACATGTTGGTGGGGGGGGGGGGGGGGGGGGGGGGGGAGGTATGCAATGAGTCTCGTAAATTATCAGAGTACGCCTTTTCTTACTAAATTGATTGCCCAAATCCATCGTTGACTTATTTATTTGTATGAATAGCGAACTTATTTCCATATTATGAACAGTAACCTTCTTCTCCCATTATGAATAGCAACCCTCTACTTCGATTATGAATAGCAACCCTCTTCTGTTATTATGAATAACGACCCTTCTCTCCTGTCCTGTTAAGAATAGCGACCCTCTTCTCCCATTATGACTAGCGACCCTCTTCGTCGAATATGAAAATTGCTGATCCACTAACACACATATTTAACCAGTCTTTACAATCCGGTATTTTTCCAGAGTTGTTAAAAATAGCTAATGTAACCCCAATTTTCAAAAAAGATGACCAACATGAAATCACTAATTACCGTCCTATTTCCATTCTCCCTGGTATATCAAAAATCTTAGAAAAAATTGTTTATAATAGATTACATAATTTTCTAAACTTCCATAAAATATTAAATCCAAACCAGTATGGTTTTAGAAAAAATCATTCCACGGATCTTGCTCTGGTTCAGATACATGATAAAATTACAGAAGCCATGGCCAAAAAAGAACACATTATTGGTATTTTCTTAGACCTCAGTAAAGCGTTCGACACTCTTAATCATAATATTGTTTTCCAAATTGTATTCCTGTGGTGTTCGGGGCTCAGCGCTCTTATGGTTTAAAAGTTATTTAAACAACTGAAAACAGTATGTTACTTTTAATGGTATTAATTCACGGTCTCTTCTAATCAAATGTGGTGTCCCCCAGGGATCTATCCTGGGTCCACTTCTGTTTTTATTATACATCAATGACATAATCAATACATCATCATTGTTATCTTTTGTCCTATTTGCAGATGACACTAACATATTTTATTCTCATAAGAGCCCCAAGTCTCTAGAAAATATCTTGAATGCCGAATTAATAAAAGTTTCGAAATGGTTCAAATGCAATAAACTTTCTCTCAATATTCAGAAAACCCATTTTATACATTTCAAGCACAACAATATCCATGTGAATAATAATCCAATTAATATTAACATTGACAACAATACAATTGAAGAAAAGAAGAGTTCGAAATTCCTGGGTGTCATTATTGACGAGAATTTAACTTGGAATGATCACATAAATCATGTTACACTATGTATTTCTCGAGGCGTGGGAATTATTCATAAGTTAAAGTTTATGTTACCACGAATAACTCTGTTTTTACTATACAATACACTAATACTTCCTTACATAACATACTCTAATATTGTTTGGGCCAATTGTGGAACTACCAAACTCAACCCTATTCTCACCTTACACAAGCGGGCTCTTCGTATCTGTACAGGATCGTCTTATTTTTCTCATTCTGATCCACTATTCTTTAAGCTCAAAACATTGAAGGTTTCTGATTTGAATGTCAAGTTGCAGTTTTTATGTTCAAATACAAAAACAACCAACTTCCCTCCTCATTTCAAAATTTATTTAATCTAAACAGTACAATTCACACATACCCTACCCGTATTTCTGGAAATTTTCACCTAACAAACCCAAAGTTATTAATAACTCATAAATCAATTAGACACCATGGCCCTGACCTATGGAACAATTTACCCGCAACTACAAAAATGTGTTCCGCACTTTATTCCTTTAAAGCCACTATGAAGCGCAACCTAATATCATTGTATTCAAATCCGCCACATTGACTATACTTGTGTACCTATTTTTATATCATTCATCTATTTTAATCTTAGATGAATTTTGACCCCTCCTCCTCTAATGCACTTGCACTGCACTTGCACTTGCACTGCACCCTCATGACCTCTTGTTAAAAATGTGTAAGTTTTACATGTCGCTTTTTTTACCTTGAGGCCGTCGTCAACATCAAGCAGGTCGCTCATGACGACGGTCTCCTGCGTTCTGAAATTAAGTTAAATAATATTTTTCATATACTTTTTTATATTCAGAAAGAGATTGTAAATGATACGTGTGTCTAAAATGTATATGTATATAAATCTATGTAATAATTGATTATGCTGTATTATGTTGTACATGTTGAACGCAGAAATAAATTTCAAGCAAACAAACAAACAAACAATAGCGACCATGTTCTCCGTTTATGAACAACGACCCTCTTCCCCTATTATGAACAGGGGCGTCGCTAGAGGGGGGTGTGGGGGTGTGTCACCCCACATTCAAAATTTTTGTCGGCTAGAGAGAGAGAGAGAGAAGGAGAGGGAAAATGAAGGAGGGAAAAGAAAAAGAGGAGTGTAGGTGCCCAAATAGAGTCAAATTCGGCTTATTTGCTTGTGTATTTTGACGACAAAATTGCACTGGTACCACGAAAGAGAGTGTATATTTTTCCTCGCTCGTATCATATTTAGATACAGGTTGTTTTCGGAAAATAAACACATTCGGCAAGTGAGATGAAGAAACATAAATACAAAAACAAAAGTGAGATGAACAAATATATAATTTAGATGTCTTTAGGCCCATCATGTATTTTGATGAAGAATTATCACCATGAAAAAGAGGAAATATATTTTTTCTTCGCTCGCTGGGCTCGCTTGTATAATATTCAGAAAGAGGATAGTCTTTGAAAGCGGATTAATTAGGCAAGAGAGGTGACCAAACATATGATTTAGATATCTTATATAGGCCCATCGTATAGTTTGATGAAGAATAGATTTTGTCCTCGCTCGCGGCGCTCGATCGTATCAAATTTACATACAAGATGGTTTGGGACAGCAAACGAATTCGCCGGCAAGCGAGGTGACCAAATGTACATCAATAATTTAGATATCTCATGCTTAATTCCATCGTGTATTTGGATGAAGAATTATCACTTCTACCATGAAAAAGAGTATATATACACTCCCCTCCAATCATTTTTATGCTATTTCTCTCTTCTACATGCTATACCACTGGAATGGAAAAATGTAATTAAAAACGTCCATGTAATTGATCATGCTGATCAACCAATAGATGAACGATTAAATTGTTTCTTAAAAAGTAGAAAGGTCACAAAATTGTGCTATAATACATTTTTGGAAAAAAAATATGTCGCTCTCAGACACAAATCAGCAATCCAAATGGCAAGCTGATCTGGGGGAAAATTTAACAAACTCTCATATTTGGAATTCTCGTTTCTCACTTTTATATAAGGCTTCTGTTGACAACAAACTGCGGAATTTTCAATTTAAATTTATTTACAGAAGAATTTTAACCCAAGACTTCTTGTTTAAAGTTTGAATAAAAGATACACCGAATTGTAATTTCTGTGAAACTCATATTCAAACCATCGTTCATCTATTTATAAGATGTGAATATACAGTTGTATTTTGGAATGATGTTTATGAATGGTTGGAGTCCAGAAATATTAGAAATACAAAATTCAGTGATATTGAAATCTGTTTTGGGGTTATAACCCTCAATAACTTATATCTCATTAATATCATCTTGTTGTTTGCAAAATATTTCATATATTCATGCAAATATAAGAATATAAAACCTACTTTTGCTCATTTTAAACTTGGTTTAGATCAAATTGAAAAAACTGAGAGAATAATTGCATTTAAACGTAATTTGATGAATTTACATAGAAAAAAATAAAATATTTTGTGTCAAGAACATCAGTGAAACCGGTAATGCAAGTATACATCTGTGTTATATAAGTGTCCGGAATTTATGTTACTTTCAAATGTAATGTCTTTTATGCATGTGCTACTTATGTATTGAATGAGTTGAGAAATAAAAATCTTGAAAAAGAAGAAAAAAAAAAGACTTAGGATGGTATTTGAAAGCGAATGAATTAGGCGAGAGAGGTGACCAAATATATGATTTAGATAGCTTTAAGCCCATCATAACTTTGATGAAGAACTATCACTTCTACGAAAGAGTATATTTTTCCTTGCTCGCTGCGCTCGCTCGTATTATATTTAGATACAGGATGTTTTCGGAAAACAAACACATTCCGCAAGTGAGATGAACAAATATAATTTATAAGGAAAATATGATAGAGGCACACAATAATAGAACATGATCAGTGGGCTTTTTACGGTTGAATTCATCGACGTTGGTCGTCGGTAATCGGTGGCATTGTTTGTCGGCAACCTGGCCTCTGCACCCCCCCCCCCCTCTCCATCGCAGAAAAGTCTAGCTACGCCCCTGATTATTAATAGCGACCCTTTTCTAGGTTTATGAATAGCGACCCTCTTCTCCTATTATGAATAGCGACCCTCTACTCCCATTATCAATAGCGACCCTCTTCGTCGATTATGAATAGCGACCCTTTTCTCCATTATGAATAGCAACCCTTTTCTATTACGGATAGCGACCATCTTCTATTATACTAGCGACCCTTTACGTCGATTATGAATAGCAACCCTCTTCGTCAATTATGAATCGCGACCCTCTTCTCCCATTATGAGTAGCGGCCCTCTTCTCCCATTATGAATATCGACCCTCTTCTCCTATTATGAATAGTGACCCTCTTCTCCCAATATGAATAGCGACCCTCTTCTCCCATAATGACTAGCGACCTCTTCTTCCATTATGAAAAGCGACCCTCCTCTCCCATTATGAATAGCGACCCTCTTTGTCGATTATGAATAGCGACCCTCTTCTCCGATTATGATTAGCGACTTTCATTTCGTATTATGAATAGCGGCCCTTATGATTAGCGACCCTTCATCAGTTTTATAAATAACGATCCCAATTTCGGATTATGAATAGCGCCCCCATCTCACATTGTGAATAGCGGTCCTTATGATTAATGACCCTCATAGTGAATTATGAATAACGACCCTCATCTCACATTATGAATAGCGGTCCTTATGAATGATGGTCCTTATGACTTGATGAATGGTAACCCCCTTTCTGCTTTATGACTAGCGGACCTTCGGGTATAGGATTTTACACGTTATGACTAGCGCTCCTTATGAATAGCAGTCATTATGACTAGCGGTCCTTACGACTAGTGGGCTTGACCCACAGATTTATGCAAATTATGCAAATTGCTCAAGGTTGCTGTTTGGGCAACCAAGCTGAAAATGTTCATAGACCACGTAGGATCATATATCAGCCAAAAAACCTCAACGGAAAGAAGGTTTCACTGTTAGCTAAATAGGACTGTCAAACCGACTACTACTCCTTATGATCATGTGTGCAAACGAGCTGAGCCTGATCTAATTAATCTTAAGGGGAAAGCAATGAGATACATAAGGAGAGAAAAGAGGAAATATGAAATGAAAAACAGAGAAATAAATAAGGAAGCATAAGAGGTAGGATGAAAGGAAAAACAGAGAAATACATAAGGAAAGATAAGAGGTAGGATGAAAGGAGAAACAGAGAAATACATAAGGAAAGAGCAGAAGGTGGTTGAAAGGAAAAAAAGAAAGAAATAAGTAAAGAGAAAGAGATGACATCTGTTTAACGTATCTTGAACTTCGAACTTTGAACTTTATTGAAAGACTTAACATAAACAATATAACGTTTTTACTAAAGAACATACTAAAATGTCAATAATAAAACAAAGATGCAATGAGTGAAATGACAGTACATTAGTTTCAATAAAATGCATCTGGGCAATAACAGCAAGTATACGTAGGCCTACATGCTTTCAAATATTGTAGTTTAGACTTACTTTTAAATATCTCTGCCCCCCCCCCCAAAAAAAAGAAAATGGGGGGGGGGGGGTATGTTCAGTTTGAACATAGGTAAAAAGACCTGTGTACTGGAAACAGTTTAGCATACATATAAACAGTTCAAGATTAAAACTGTAATATACATTCATAATATACAGCACAGTACATAAAATTGAACACAACCTATACATGATGAGAGACAATAGGGTTATTCATCCAGTCTTTCAAATGTCCCGAGGAACTCATAGTTATGTACGGGATTTTAAATTTAAAGTTGGGGGAGGGATAAAATATTGCGTGAGTGGGAAGGGGGTAATGGGGGGGGGGGGGGTAGAAAGCCTAGAGTGGCTTTGAGGATCTGAACTTTGCAATAATATAGCCCCAAACCAACTTACAGCGCTAAAGCAGTTTTCCTTTACTTTTGTAAATAACATGATTAAGCAGCTTTTCCATTTTTAAAAATATTGGGATATCTATAATAACATCTGTGTAACAAGTCCTGCCTCTGAGTACTGAAAGAGTTACATTCAAACAGGGCATGAAATTGGTCACCAATCTTATTTCTGTGATGTACATAATCTTTCATCATAATAAGTATTATGTCTTCCTGTTACAACTGGAAGTTGGCTATTTGCTAGCCTAAA
Organism: Echinometra lucunter; assembly: GCA_029962745.1. Classification (NCBI taxonomy): domain Eukaryota; kingdom Metazoa; phylum Echinodermata; class Echinoidea; order Camarodonta; family Echinometridae; genus Echinometra; species Echinometra lucunter. The sequence goes on along the minus strand of CM057163.1, from coordinate 27,339,837 downwards.
TTTAGTAACATTAATAGCCTGCTTGCGGGAAAGAATCAAAAGATATTTGTCCAAATCAAACTCATTTTTTAAAAATTCTATAATTAACAAACGTATTACCTGATTCAACAGTGCTGGACCAAGATGGAATAAACTGATCTGCTAATCTTTGCTTGGCCTTCCTGTTTTGAATCAAGGGATACTAAATGTTTGAGAAAGCCAAACATCATTAAAACCACAGTTAGCGATCACCTTTTGTTCACCAGACAACCAGTCTGATTGAAAATCTTGGGTATTTTGCATATTAAAGTAGATATAAGAAGGCAAGTAATGTCCATGAATTTGGTATCTATACAAAGCATATGCTATTCATAAGGTGTTTATTCTCGTGGCAAATCACAAAAGTCTTCTTGCTCCTGGATATCCTTAACTGAAATGTCGATAAATACCTTCCTCAGTCAGCCTGGAAAACCAGGCACTAAACAAGTCCACTATTCGTGACGTCACGAGAGGGGATAAGTATATTTACATGCCCGGATGTTCCATACAAAGCATGTGCAGACAGAGAGAGATTTCGGGGGGGGGGGGGGGGGGTTCCAAAGCCTGAAAAGTCAGATAATTCAGAACTCTTTGATCAATGCTTTCCCTTTTCCTTATAGTTCATAGTGTGAATATCTGTTATCTGGTTTAGAATTATGACATATGCATGCTAACAATGCGAAATTAATTGACATTTTCACCATTATTTTTTGGTGTGTCGAATTTGGTGAGATTACGAGAGAGCTTGCTATGTCGGAAAGTGGATCCAGCCTTTCGTACAGAAAGTGTATGAAGAACGTAGGAAGCGCTTGTGTGTATAGTATAGCATGGTATGTAGCGTGTGTAGCATGTGTCGAAAACAAAAGCCCAGCGACCTTTGGTTGGTGGCTTGCATAAGCCAGCTCAATATCTATCAAGCCACCGCCGGGTGTAGCCGGCTGGTCTCCCAGCCGAGAATCCGCTCTCTGCAAACACGTCCAGGCAGGAGTCGAAACTCTCGCGGTTGAATATCGTTCAACAACGACGTCGTCAGCTGGAGATCTCTGTATCAAGTTTGATATATATTTTTTGAATGTTTTGCTGTTTGTTTAGGCTTACTACATCTTTTTGAGGCAGTCACACATATGAATGATAAGTATGATAATATTTCTAGGAATTACTGATTCACATAATTGATCCCGCAAACCAACGAAACCCATCTAACTATTTGTACGTGTAGGTTCAATGGTGATTGCACCTTGTTTTCAGTAAACTTGCCTTAAAACTCTACAAAAAGGAAACTGTGACGATATGAAAAAAATCAGCTACTGAATCAAGTTGTTTTGTGTTTCTTCATGCAAACAAAAATATAAAGTCTTTCACATTATCCCATTTACGAATTTACAATGACAATCTAAGCTCTTTATAAGAAGGTACTTTTACATAGGCACATCATTGCCACTACTTCCACCGGTGCATGCAGTCACCTTTCGTGACGTCACTAGCGAGGCCCTTGGTTTCTGCGTGCGACCCGGCGTTTCTGACTTCGAGATTTTGGTGAAGTTTAGTCGCTTAAATTCACCATTCTGAACTTGTTTTGTGTTTGAACACCACTCAATGTTATTTGGGGGGTTGATAGCTTTCCATTGATGTAATTATCTCAATATTTGTGATCGTTTTCTTAAATCAACTTTAAATATAAGACAATACATGATTTTTGCAGTGGAAGAATGGTCTTTCTGAACCAATCTATACCAAAAGTTAACCATTCTATATTTTACCCAAGTTCTCCAAGGACCATGCACCTTATAGTTGAATTAAGAATGATTTTTAAAAATTTTATATGCAATTTTTCAGCTAAATTACATTGCGATAGCCTCAAATTTCACAGCCATAAGTAACAATGGGTAGTACAAGACTATCAAATTACTTAAGTTGGATATCGATAGGCAATACAAGTCTTCTACATTGAGCAATTATCATTTAGCAGTCAGTGGCTTGGGATCGTTCAAGTGTGTGCTGACAACTTAGACTCTTTCACCGGAGCACTTCTTGGATTTTTTTTTTTCGCGAAACTGCCTACGCTTTGGTGTAAAACGAAAATGCGCGACCGGCTTGGGGGAGGGGGGGTATGTCTCATTGAGCCCAGCCTGTACATCATTTGCGTAAATCACTTTCTGAAAATCACCCTAAAAGGGTATTAACGTAGCAGTGATTTAATTTCCTAAACAGGGAAACATGTCTTACATCTTTACCCTTAACAGGGATTTTATCATCTTATCATCACCTCTGATATTCGATAACCTTTAGGGGATACGCGGGTTCTCCACCTAGTGCTGAAAAAACTACCACCACCCCCCCCCCCCCCCCTCTTTTCGTGAACATCCCGAGAACATGAATCACGGTAGGAATGGTTTTGATAACCTAAACAGGGAATTATACCTTAATATGGATTTTATTCAGTGATTGCTGCCAGGGGCGTCGCTAGACTTTTTTTTAAGGGGGGGGGGTGTAGAGGTGCCTCCGATTGCCGACGACCAACGTCGACAAATTCAACTGTATAAAGCCCACAAGGCATGTTCAATTTTGTGCCTCTATTATATTTTCCTTCTAAATTATATTTGTTCACCTCACTTGCTGAATGTGTTAGCTTTCCGAAAACATTCTCTATCTAAATATAATACGAGCGAGCGCAGCGAGCGAGGAAAAATATACACTCTCTTTCGTAGAAGTGATAGTTCTTCATCAAACTACATGATGGGCTTAAAGATATCTAAATCATATATTTGGTCACCTCTCTCACATGATTCATTCACTTTCAAAAACCATCCTAAATCGTAATATTATACGAGCGAGCACAGCGAGCAAGGAAAAAATCTATATACTCCTTATCATATAATCCTTTTAATGGTAGAAGTGAAAGTTCTTCATCAAAATACATGATGGGCCTTTAAGATATCTATTTTGATATTTTGGTCACCTCTCTTACCTAATTTATTTGCTTTCAAAGACCATCCTGTATCTAAATATCATACGAGCGAGCGCAGCGAGCGAGGAAAAATATATATACTCTTTTTATGGTAGGTGATAACTCTTCATCAAAGTACATGATGGGCCTCGCTTGCCGAATTCATTTGCTTTCCCAAATCCATCTTGTATCTGAATACTGTACATGCGAGCCTAGCAAGCGAGGAAAAATATATTTACTCTTTTTTATGGTATAGAGGTGATAATTCTTCAACAAAATACATGATGGGCCCCAAAATATCTAAATTACATATTTGTTTATTTCACTTCGTAGATGTGTTTGCTTTCCGAAAACATCCTGTATCTTAATATAATACGAGCGAGCGCAGCGAGCGAGGAAAAATATGCTCTCTTTCGTGTTACCAGTGTTATTTCGTCGTCAAAATACACAAGCAAATAAGCCGAATATGACTCTATTTGGGCACCTTACCCATCTTTCTTTTTTCTTTTTCCCTCCTTCCTCTTCCCTCTCCTTTCTCTCTCTCTCTCTCTCTCTTTTGCCGACAGCGATCGCGAATTTGCCGACAAGAATTTTTAGTGGGGGGGGGGGGGGTATCACACCCCCACACCCCCCCCCCCCCCCTTTAGCGACGCCCCTGATTGCTGCATCATCATTCTTCTGATTTTGATACACCTTTTCCAGATTTGTCCTGTTTTTGATACCCTTAAAGGGCCACTATTATGGAAAAGCAAGTTGTTCCCTCTTTGTAGTACTTTTTATGCCGAATCCAGATATAGCAACAATTTTCCCCGAAAATCACTCCTAAACACATGAATTCAAAAGAAAGAAGTTCATTGGGAACGCCCCTAAAAATTCAGGCTAAGCCTCGCCCCGCACCGTGATTGACACCTGACGTCACATACAGAACCAAGCATCCGGAAGTGCAGGGAATCTGTACGTGTAATATGCGGGAAATACGAAGGATCCGTCATTGGATTCGGAATTTCAGCGAAATATCACCCTAAGAATAATGCGAAGTATAAAACCAAATATAATTTTGCTTAGGAGATGCTCTTGAGCCAAATGATGTTGTGGATTGGGGAACACCAAAAATTTGACTTTGAACTGCAGAACAACCATGACGAAGCGAGTTTGACTGGCTGCCGAATTTATGCAAGCCATGCATGGATCTATACGACGTTCGATGCAGCTGGAAATGGCGTTGCCATGTTCAAGCTCGAAGCCGAGAAGTTTGAAAAGCAAAAGGTAAAACTCATCTTTGAAAATGTTTTCGGTAATTCCCGAAGGAGCTAGTAGAGGCACAGATTGAACGTGATATTTATTTTTCCTTCCCTGCAGAGCTTGCGAACCCTCAAATATGCCTCCACAATAGTACATATAATACTCGGACAATGTCAGGCAACTGCAGATAAACTCTGCACTGCAGCAGCTGCAACATGCAGGGAGCTCCGCCGCCGCGGAGCTCCTGCATGCCCTGCCTGGCATTATCTGGAGACTTTATGCACCATGCAGCACGGTGAAGGGAGTGTGGTTCAGCGCAGTTTTACTTTTAAAAGAGGGTCTCATGATTTAAATGAGGATTTTAAAATAAAAAATCTGTATACCTACCTACTATAGACCGAATACAGGAATTTTTTGCTTGGGTGGGGCAAGAATGTGTTCCGTTAACTGGCTATTATGGCTATTGAAATCTTCAAATTTGCCTTCTTCTTTGTTTTTGTTTTTTTTTTAATAAAATTTTCGAATGAAATAATGCCTTGATTCAGTTAGTAAAGTTGGGAAGATAAAGCCAGACTAGAGACTCTAACGTTACATGTACATTAAATTTGCAAGATTTCTTCTTTTTCTGATTTCTGTCTGATTTTGTATTTATTTTTTTTTTATATATATATTTTCTCTTTTCATTAGTGCCCACAATCACCACTTAATTCTTATTGCAGCACATTTAGGGGTTCAGATTTTTTGAAAATATTTTACTTATGATTATATTATTTTTTTAAAATCTTCCATTGCAGAGTGGAAAGTGGCTGCTTCGGTGACTACAATATCTGCTTTTATTGCACACTGACAGGAGTAAGTTATAACCTGAGGAGAGTGCATTGTATAAACGTTGGGGCCAGGTATAGTTCTCTCATCACTGTCATTGTAGCAGTCTACTGGCTTCCATTCATCGACATGACCGATCTCTTCACCACGCAAGGCAGAGACGAACGTCGTCGACATCATCATCATTTTTCATTGGTAGAACACTCATCTAGCTCCATCTTCCTGCACCTGATGACGTGGTTTGTGAATGAACTCTTCACCGTGCAGACTCTTTTTATCTTGTTGAAACAGTTTACCATTTATTTGAGCTCCCCTAGACCTATAGGAATGAACTATTGGATTCATACTGGAATAATTAATATCCAAAAAGTCTTTTTGAGACTGGGACTATCATACTTTAAAAATTTATTTCACTACAAAGCAGTGGACTCTCGCTATAAAAATAGACCACCTGTTATATCTTGTTAAAATAAAATGTTGCATGTTGTCCAATTGTAAACAGATGCATGTCTGTACCAAAAAAGAGGACTCTGAAGTTTGTATGATTGTGATCATAGGTTGAATTTCCTTTAATAAATAATCAATATGGGATTTTTACGGCTGCACTGTTATTATTTTTTGTTGTAAGATTAAATTTCCTTAATTTTTTTTAACACATTAATTCTCCATATCAACTCCAAACCCCTTCACAACATTTTCCCTTCTCTGAAATGTCTTTGATAGAGGTGATGTCTGTGAAGTCACAATCTCATAGCATGATAGCGATGGAAGTAAGGGGACATGTAAAGTCTGATGACTGATGATGATGTATGCTTGGTGATGATGTGATAATGATATACAGTTACGTGTACATGAATGATTGATTGAGGAAGATAATGCAGGGGTCTACAAACCCACTTGCCTGCTTGCCCAGGGTAAGTAAGAATCATGAACGGACAAGTGCATTTTTAATTCACTTGCCCTTTCGGGCAAGTAAATTCACTCAAAGCTATCAAGCTATCATGAGAAAAAATAAAAAACAAACAGTAAATATAATGCTCATAGTGCAGGTAAATTTCAGCAATGGCTAAGTAATATCAATGTTGCAAAATGTAATTCAAACTCTCATGAATTTTCATAATTTGTGGAAATTGAGCAAGTGAGCAAGTGTTTTCGGGCAAGCAAGATTATGTTTTGGGCAAGCAATTTTCAAAGAAACTTGTCCAATGGGCAAGCAGGAAGATATTTTTGTAGAGCCCTTGATAATGCAATTCAAAAGAAAGGCATAGAGCATGATGATGATAATGAAGCAACTGTGATATGAATTTACCATAAATACAAGGGCAGCCTAGTACCTAGTACCATTACCAACCCGTACCAGTGACCTAAAAATATTTTCACTTTTGTAAATAGGGCTTCAATGCACTTTGTGCTGTAACACCCCCCCCCCCCCCTCGAAGGTTTTTTTAAAGTAAAAAGATATATAATTTTTTGTTTAGTTTAGATAATTTTCTATTTGAAGTGATTCTGAGGGGAAAAGAATATTTCTATTGTTTCTGAGGGGGTTTCACACTGGGCCTGTGTAGAGTTACGTAGTAGTGGTGCGTACAGAATACGCCAAAATAGGCTGCGTACTCATAATCTTGCATAGCAGGGAAAAAATTCATGGGGCTGGGGCGAATTCGCCTCCGAAGCACCAAAAAGAGCCCTGGAAAACTAAAAAAGAGCCCCTGAAATTCTCATGTGCTCCAATGTTAACTGTAATACAATCTAGAAAATTCGGGGGGGGGGGGGGGTGGGCTCAAAAGTAGCCCGGGATTTTTTTCCCCCTGTGCACAGGAACGGTGTACAGTAGCATAGAGTTGCGTAGACTTACGTAGGAATTGTGTAAAATAGTGTAATGTTACGTAGACTTGTGTAGAAACTGCATTCCAGTGCTTGCGCAGTACGCGAAAAAAAATGTTAAAGTTTGATTTTTGTTGTGTCCATCTCGCTACCCCTTGGCATTCATCAGCGTACAGTTATGTAGGCCAGTGTAGGGACACATATGCACAGTGTATTCCATATACGCAACACTACGCAACTCTATGCAAGGCCCTGTGTGGAATCCCCTGTAATTCCTTTCCTTTTTTAATTTTTTTTTTTAAATTCACTTCAGCACATGCTGATAGACTTGTTCATTCATGGATCAGCAACAAAGAAAAAAAAAGCCATGAAAACTTTGGTTGCTGTCAGACTTTCAGGGTAGATAAGTGATTTAGCTTACAATAACTATAAAAAGAAATAATAACTCGATCAACACGAACAACACGGGAAAGCTACATTGTCACTGGGTCCATTCTGAACTCATGCAATCTGCAGAGTTTTCACGATCACTCACTCAATCACGTCACTCTCTCACTACACGAAACAAAGCATGCGGGACCGACTTAGAGTATTCCTTCCGATTTACTCTAACTGCATGCTGTCAATATTGAATAACACACGTCTACCATGAAATAACTGGTTATCTTCACGTATATTTAGAGTTAAATCCTTATTTTACACACTTTGAGCTGTTTTCTGTTCACGCAAATTGACATGATTCCGTCTGCTACTCGCTCGCATCACAATCGACATTCGCAGACTCAACAACATGTTTGCGCCCACTGCCTGGTTCGCGTCCGGTGTCAGAGCGAAATGGGCTCAGATTTGCTCTTTTCAAGCTATTTTCAGAGTAAAAAATGGACAGTTATACATTGTAACAAGAAAATATTTGTGCCAGAATAAAATGCAAACATTTTTGCGGGCCACGAATTTGTTTCAACATCCTATGAAAGGGAGATTCCGTGGCATGCAACTTCAACAAAAGTGCAATTTTTGAAGGCTTGATCCGAACCGTAAATTCTGTTTTCCATGGAAAAAAAACTGTTTTTTCACCTATTTCACACAACACAAACGCACAAGTAAGACTTATATATTTCATTTTTGGTAGAAACTGGCGAAGATAATGCTCTAAAATTATGCGGGGAGTTACTTTAGTCCAGGCAGTTTCACGGGCTTTCCAGTAGGAAGTTGCAGTGAACTGCAGCTGATTGACTGCATGTGACGTCACTGGTGTATTTGCATAATAATCGCGATTCTGGGCATGAAAAGGGGACGGGGCATAGTATACGACTCAGGGGCAAAATCAAGTTGCAAAAAAAATATTTAAAAATATATCGTTATTTTGAACGTAGAACAACTTTATCTTCCAAATAAAGGTTATATTCAATTCCATAGATATGGACCTTTAACATGCTGGATCCCCGGGTTCCCCGCCTGCATGGTACTGAACACAGCCCTTTTCTACGTTTTCGTTTACTTGGATGGTGTACAGGCCTCAATGAGACATAACCCCCCCCCCCCCCCCCCGGACTGTGGAATGACTTATCGTCTCATCAACTGTATCGTTCGTACCAGATGCCATACAAATATTGAATGGCACTTTTAAAGTTTGATTCTATAATTGTCCGTGAGTCAAACTATCAGACTATTGACAACCGCAAGCCATGCCAATGATGCCAGCAATTACTCACCCTACACCTGTAAACCTTCTGCCTGAATCTTCCCACTGTTA